>ML098506.1:14660-70842 GCA_003697995.1 Taxidea taxus jeffersonii | reverse complement strand
AAAAAAAAAAAAAAAAGTGAAACTAGAAAATTTATACAACAGCCATAGAAGAAGGCATCGCAATATTGCACCAATATCCTAAGACCTGGCAAGTTTTGCCAGTGTAGAACTAGTCTGTATCAGATATAGACTCTACTCAGGAGAAAATGGCATCCATGTGAATGATCCACTCCCTGGTTATTCTTGCTTAATCTTGTTCTTCCTTCTGAGTTTAAAGAGTTGAAAGGTGCGCGGCTAATCCTAAAACACTTACTATAAATGCTTTTAAACAGTTATTCTTGATCTGTTCTGAACTTTGAAGTTACTATCCTTCATGCTAGTAGCTTTCAGTAAATAAAACAAAGGCTGGGGGCTTACATCCCCGGTGCCACTAAGTATTCTGTACTAAATAAACAAGAAGATATGACCAGTAAGATTATAATTCTGTTTCTTACCTCTACGTCAAAAATGAGCTCAAATTTTCCACGAGTTGCTACTTTCCATTTAATAACAGACGCAGCAGCCTTACTGAGTGTAAAGAATGGGAGTTGCACTTACTTTTAAGGGGCCTCTATTTAGGAGTCTGGTATGACCTAAATGCTCTTTAAAAGTGCTTGCACGCCGCAAGGCCCGGGCTGCATCTACCACTCCGATTCTCACTAAAAACAGGGAAACGTTAAACAGACTGCAAAGAAAAACATTTTCAAAAAGAAGACATACATTGAATAAGGAACACTAACGTTGACTTTTGAAAAGAAAATATAAAATGTTAGTTTTCAGAAATCCATACATGTTTCAGGAATACACGGAGTTCCAATATTACTGAATCAGTATGGACTGAAGATAGGCTACTTTGATACCAATGAGGACTCCAGTTATTTTAACTTTCTAAAAATGTTAATACACGAAAAGACGTTACATCTAAAATTCAACAAGTATGGCAAACCGTGTGTGTGCAAGTGCACTAGCTTAAAAATATAGAATCCTAACCACGCATAAAAGGAGATGTGCCTTATATGTTCGTAAGATGAATGCAAGTATGGATATGCTTTCACTAACACAATGCAGGTAAGAGAAGGCAGCTTAGAAATAGTGTTTTGAATATAAAAAAGTTAATCTTGTAGAAAATTTATATTTTTGCATTTTCAGCAAAAAGCCATGCAAAAAGGTCAAGAGTTTTAAACTTAAATTATAAAACCAAAAGGTCTAACAGACTGTAATACACTGAAATAAACGTTCCAAAAGATTTCAGATCGAGATAGGAACCGAAATTACATCCAGTGACACTTATCAGGTCTTCTCTTAGAAGATGCAGGACTCCTACGCTGACATCTGAAAGAAATGTTTAAAGCATAAAATCAACTTCCCAGATAAGTGGGTCACTCTATTAAACTGCTTCTGGAAGTAGTTTCAAGAGCTAGCGCATAGAATGAACTTATTGCATGAGTTTGAGGCCACTAAAAAGAAAAAAAAAAAAACGGATGCTAGCACAGAATGAAAATTTTTTTACGATATTAGACCAATGGCTTTGATAGTAAAACTGGTGAGGTTTTTACTTTTTTTAATTAACTACTTTGTCACAAACAAATTTTTTGTTTGGCTTTTTTTAAAGGGAGAAAGATGTCATTAGTTGCAACGCCTGACCTCGTCCAGTATATATTCCGGGAAGTGCAGGTTGCACACTTGTAAACCATCCAGCTTGCAGGGCATCCGCGGGTACTCATCTTCCTTCCACTTGTTTTCTTCCGGATCAAAAGTAAGGATGGAATCGCTGTAATGACCGTTGTAGCAAAGGCCTCCAAGAACCATTATTTGTTTGTCCAGCACAGTCACACCATGGCCACTTCTGCCAATTGGCATGGATGCCAAGATGGTCCACTGATCAGTCTCTGGGTTGTACACTTCTGTGGAAGGGCATCCCTGAGACTCAAAAGAGGCCCTCAAGATCACACAGACACCACCGAAGACATAAAGCTTGCCGTTGTAAGAAATCATCTTGTGAAAGCATCTTGCGTAATTCATTTTGCTCTTATTCTCCCAACAGTTGGTAACCACTTGTGTTCTTCTGGTCCGCTGTTCTATGGTCCCTTCTTTACTGGGGTCGAACACGCACACTTGTTTGGAGGTGGAAGATGAGGTGATTCCACCGGTGATAAACAACTTGTTATTGAGCACTGTCCCTTCATGCCCATATTTGTTAACTGGATAAGGATCCACGAATTCCCATTTATCATTGGTGATGTCGTATCTCTCGGTTGAATAGAAAGTCTCATCTCTGGTTCTGCCAGCTACGGCGTAAATAAACTTCCCAATAACACCAACTGCAAACTCTGAACGTGGCACCGACATGTCTGCCATCCGGAGCCAAGAGTTCTGCCTCGGGTCATACCTGAACACTTTGGAAGAAGCATGGAATTCGCCATCTGGGCCCAGTTCTTCCCCGCCCAACAAGAACACGAAGTTATTGACGATAGCAAGGCAGTCTGGGCGCAGAGGAACCTGCGGGCCCTCCAGCTCCCACCAGACTCTTGGTTTCTTTAAGAGAAGGATTTTACTGTTAACCATGCTATGTCCAATCATTCCTCGGAATACTGTAGTTTGGGGTTTGGCAGAGCGGATGCGGCTGGATTTCATGTCCAACAAAGGCTGCTGGTGAACGTTCTGAAAGTAATTCAATGCTTGGTCAACTTCATAACGCAGCTGTCGGGAGTATCTATAAAATTCGGATGTCTTAACCTAAGAATACAAGTAAAATAATTTAACCAAAAGAAAGAACATCAATGGCAAAAAAAAAAAAATATCAAAGCCAACTAAGGAGACTAGTATATGATCTGAGGCTTGCTGTACTAAAACTGCTTCTCCTGTTAAGATGACATACTTTTTTTTTTTAAACTAAGCTATTATATATTTGTTTTTATAATCATCTATGCACAGTCCCAAGCCTTTGAAAGTAAACAAGCTATTTTCCAGGCACAAGCTAAATTCCTCTAGCAAAATGTACTAATCATCTATTCTGTGGCAGGCCCTGGGATCTAAGTGGTGATCATGAGGACGAACAGAGGTTCCACAGTAGAGGGAGTCATAGCCATGGTTTCCTTAACCACAAGGAACACTGTAAGAGCAACCATGACTGAATAACTTGGGCAATCAAGTTAGTGAGTTAGTAAAAATTTTAAAAGATGCAAAATTCTCAGTAGGTTTTTGCTTTAAAGACTTGGTCGGATATCAGCAACTCCTACAACCATCCAGCAGGTGACAAGTTCCAATTTTCTTTTTGTTTTTGGAGCTGGAACTACCTCATTGTGAATTTTTTTTTAACCAAGATCTTATGAAGCACTTTTAAGTACTGTGCTAAGTTCCATAGGGAGATAAAAATGTTAAGTATAAGATGGGGTCTGCTTCCCCAAAGAACTTCGAGTATGTTTGGGGAAAGGAAAATAGACACAGATTTGTCAACAAGCGAACGAGGCGGCTGACGGTTGGGAATGAGCGTGCACAGCCCATCTCTGAGTGCTGCAGCTGTGAGGACAGGGAACATACCAACCCGGCCCAGAACACGGGCTGCCTCGTGCAAGAGGCAGGAAGCTGGACAACCACAAAGAAAAAGCCTGTGTCGTACTGACAAGGATGAGGTGAGAGTCTCCCATTTCGACGGGAAAATCAGATATTGAGAGAGAAAACGGGCACGAGAGCATGACTGACGTGAAGTAGGGACAGGGTACAAAAGCGAGGACTCGGACAGATCTGAGAATTTAGACTTGAGGTGCTCTGGACAGTGCTGTCACTAAGGGACACGGGAGAGGCATTCCACTTCACTGGTGATCCATCTGAACTGCTGGGAGGACGCGGACATGGCAAGGTCCAGGCACCTGTGGGGGATCCGGGGTGACTGCTTGGGAGGGGGCCGGCACCAGGCATTTACTTAGGAGCTTCCTTTTCCTACCTCTGCCCCTTTTCCCTCCCTCTTTCCTATCTTTCTCATTCATTCCCCACCTCGGTCCAAAGAAAGTCCGAAACAGAAAGGACCACAAGTGTGTTTTAAGTATTCTGATAACTGTCTTTCAATATAATTGGCTTCCTTTGTAATCCCAAGCACTGAACTTTATGGATTTAATATCATTATTCTGAGAAGGGGTCCCTCCGTGGGTTTCACCAGGCTAGCGAAAGGGTAAACGGCAAAAAAAAAAAAAGTTGAGAATTCCTCGTCTTACTCCATAAGAGAGACAAAATGGATATCAATACTTCACTGGGGCTTTACATGTAATATCTCAAGTTAAATTATTCCTCCCATAAGAGAGTAACAATCATCCCTTTTTTCCTGAAAAAATGAGGATCAAGTATAAGATGAAAAAACTGAGGCATAGAACCTTAAGTGACTTGCCCAAATTGTTTACATGACTAAAATTGGTAGAGCTGGGGTCTGAAACTTGCACCAGGACAGTCTTGCTCCAAAGCTATTTCCAGTCGGTTACTGCACAGCTGCTACTACTCATTAGAAAACTCTTTAAATGACAAGCTCATTTATTAAAACACTTAACATACATGTTCAACAAATTATCCTAATGACCCTTCTCAAAGAAAAGATAGTATAATGGTTCTTGAAACAATCAATTGTGTGGATCACAATGACTGGACATCCAACTCCACTCTTCCTAGCAAAACACCTAATGTGGAAGAGATCAAATAATGAATGGTAAAGAAGTGATTTCAATAAACAGTCCAATAATAAAAATATAGGATCTGAAGTCTCATCTCTACTTTTGCTTCACATATAAAAAGGTACAGAACAGGGGCGCCTGGGTGGCTCAGTGGGTTAAAGCCTCTGCCTCAGCTCAGGTCATGATCTCAGGGTCCTGGGATCGAGCCCCACATCGGGCTCTCTGCTCAGCAGGGAGCCTGCTTCCTCCTCTCCCTCTGCCTGCCTCTCTGCCTACTTGTGATCTCTGTCAAATAAATAAATAAAATTTTTTAAAAAAGGTACAGAACAAAGGAAATGAAGTGAGCTTCAATCACTTATGAGAAACAATGGAAACCTGTATCGCCATCATCACCAAGTGTTTATTAACGTGGAACGATGTTCACAATAGATTCAGTTTTTAAAAAGCAATTGTACACTGGTAGCTCAATTGAATAAGATTTTGTGTATGCCTGCTTGTATTAATAATGATTATCTCTGAAATTTCACCAACATCTCTGCATTCTTTTTTATGCATCATCTTTATAAACAAAAAGAGCCCTGCCATTTAAAAACTGGGTCTCTTAAAACCATCAAATATATATTTGCTTAGGAAAAACGAGCATCTTTTTGTCTTTCCATTTCTTCTATGAATTGCCTAACGGTGTACCTCACCCATTTTTCCTCACCTTCTTCTTAATTGCAAGAGTTAAAAGGCAATACCCTGGAAATCAACAAGAAACATAAACCTCAAATTAAATATTTAAGTGCCTACTGTGCACAGCCAGTGGCCTGAGAGCTACACAGGTTTTCAAGTAACAGAATCCCGTCCAGCACTGTAATTAAGCACCACGTCAAGCTGTCCAGGATAGCCGATTAAGAATCCAGTAGAGAAAATATCTGACCTTGGCACTCAGGAGTTGTGGGATCTTGGGCAAGTAACTCAACATCCTTATAGCCATTTCCTCATCTGTATTACTGGGAAAACAATACTAGTACCTATGGCTCATAACTCTAAGGCAGAAGACAAGCAAGACCATCTATGTGAAAAGGAGACTATGGTGCCTGTCATGTGGCAATGTACAACAGTCATTCTTAGCTACTATCACTGACCAGCGGACATCTGTAGAAGTGTCAGCTTAAGTCAGTGTGCGTCTGATGATGTATTTTTGGTCTGCGTAAAAATCCAGTCTTTCCAAAGTAAGAGGAGAAAGGAGAGAAACTGTTACTCTGGACCTAATTCTCCCCAATAAAACATGACTGGTAAGATGCAAGGAGAAGGAAGCTTTACAGAAAGCAGCCATGTCATTTGGAAATCGAGAAGGGAAGGGGAATGTTGCACATATTGGATAGGCAGATTTCAAGTTTTTTAAAGGAAAATTAGGATCAATTCCAAGATCGGAAACTGTGTAAAGAAGCTCAAGAAGGCTTGGAGGCTCTCAAAAGCATAATGCTGACTGCATAATTGCAAAACACACTGATGAGGGGAAGAAAAGGGGAAAGTATCTAAAAAATCTGATGTGCTGCACAGAGAACTTTCTGGAATTCAGATGTTAAAAAACCACTTACAACAGATGGTAAAAAAAAGTCCACAAAAAACAAGTATTACAAAGGGTGAAATGGAGCTGTAAGAATATTGTGAACAAGGCTAAAGCCTCAGGATGAACTGTGACTTTACAAAGTGCCAGATAATGAATAAATGGCATCTTAGAGGTTAGAGTAAAAAGAAGTAGAGGCAAGAGGGAAGCCCCTCCTGGATGGGGTGGTTAATGTAATAGTAACAAAGACAAATAGCCTTCTCCTATTTTATTTCCATTCTTGGCTAAGGATGTTTTCTTCTTTCTAATCTGAAGATCAAACACAATGACTAAGAAGAAACTTAAATCCAAGATGGCTGAGAAAAAAAAGAAAAACTAGATAGATATTCTCATTAAATTCAAGTCATTTGATCTCAAAATCACATCCTGGGATCCTGAGAGGCTTCACAGATAAGGCTGCTTAATTGCTTTTCGTAATCTGTGTGGAATCATGAATGGGAAAGGACTAGAAGCCAGACTTCCAAACTACAGACTGGTTAGCCTGAGGCTGATCTGTATTGTGAAAAAAAGCACCACTTGCGATAAGAAAGCGCTACACGCCAGGAGGCAGCAGGGACTCACCCAGCAATGCCAAACCTAGACCACTTCCAGTTGAATGAGAATGAGGATGTAACAGAACTGGCAGAGAATGAGAGAACCTATGACTTTGGCAAAGTAATCAACAAGTCCAATGATAAAGAGAAACACCAGGGACCCATGAACCACATAAAAGTGCAGAAATACTTGTGCTGATGCACTGGGGTGCGGGAGATGGGGGCGCAGTAAAGTGAGAGGGTGGGAAGTCCACAGCTTTGGTCAAATACTCCAATGGAAAGCTACAACTGACTACCCTCAATACAGACTAACAATGCGATAGGGCAGAAGAAAATCATGGACTGAATTAAAACAGACAATCCCACCCTCTCCATTTGGTGAAACCACAGCTAAGAGGACTGTGTTCCATCACTACAATTTAGACATCACAAAGCGGACCACATCCCGGAGAGCAAAGGGATCCAAACCATAGGAAAAAAATGGTAAAACTGACAAGGAATGTTTAAACTCAAGAGAAAACTCAGGAGAAAGATGGCAACCGTTTTTGGGACCAGTCAGTGGAAGTTAGAAGCAAGATTTTGGGCCAGCATAGGGAAAAGCTTTGTAATTAGAACTGTCAAGATAATGGATGTTCATCGCATTATTTTAGGAGCACAGAAAGCAGGACAACTCAAATATCTCACAAATAAGACACTGGTTGGCTGAACTCTCATATGCAGTCTTTACCATATGCAGTCATTAAAAAGGAGGAGGTTAATCCACATGCACGAAAACAGCTGTTCAAATGTCAAGTGATAAAAACTGCAGAAGAGTATAACATTCTCAAAAAATAAAAATGGACTCTTTTACACAGCTGGCAGTATATTCAGAGGAAAACATGTATACACATGCAACTTACATTTGCCCCTTTTCGGATTCTATATAGGTCTGTACTTGGCTTTTTTTTTTTTTTTACAAGGACTATGGTAAGAAGGGTATGGGTACATATTCCCCCCAAGTCAGGACTGTCCACCTCTGGAGTCAGTGAGCATTCCTGCCAGTGGAGGTAGTCCAGGTGGGACCACGTATCAGGAGCGCCATGGAGAGGTCCTGGCATCACATGAGGGTGAGGCACCATGGCCTGTGTGATAGCCTTCCACATTCTAAACCCAGGCTCTTAGAGATCCCATCAAACTGAGTCAGCTTAACTACTTCTTACTTACAGTCATTCTCCTGTCATTTTCTACCCAACCTTTGGGTCCCTTTGTCCTTTTCTCCCTCTATCCATTCTGTTGTCTTCCTTTGAAACTCCAGCTCCAAAGAGTTTAAAAAGTCTCTCCAACTCTGTTAAAATCCACATCACAGCTACATTTCTTTATCCAGCCTGTTCTACCTGTAGGCCCCCAATAACAGAAGCTATGTCTTTGAGATAGTTGATTATACCCAAGAACATCTTCTAACAAAGAAATTTAGCTCTTCCTCTTTGCCACAACTCAAAGTTCTAGATCTACCTTGCCCTTTTCCCAGGACTACAATTTTCCTCTGAAACCAAATAATACAAATAAGCATAATTAGTTTCTTCTTTCATCAAAGAAATGAGGAATTAATACCTCTTTGATAATCCTGGACAAAGTAATTACAGATACTCTGCTTTAAAACAAAGGTGGAGGGCTATATGAATGGAGTCATTTGAATGCATTAACACAGGGAGCTATCAAAAAAGAAACATGTGGCTCATCCTTAAGCATTTCTCCCATTGTTCACTCCCCACCTAACAGTTTATTTGTAGATCAGGTGCTTCCAAAAGCAAGATATGGGGGAAAATGACATTTCTTTCATGTTCTAAAGAACTTTCCTTATCCTTTCACAGGATTAAGAAAAGCTGTCTTAATACTTAGAATATATTCAACAGCACTTTTCTTACCTTGATACTTAAAAACTATATTACAAAAAAGCTTCTTCTCTTATGCTGAATACAAAATTAAAGTTTGTTACCTCTCAAAAACAGTGATCTGAAAATCCTAAATTGGCCATTTCATCCTCTGATCTTCTTTTAATGTAATTGTGTGTGTGCATATAAAGGAGAAAATGTGAGAAATTATTAAATTGGAATGTGGTTCCTATAAATATATATTCAGGTGAAGAAATAATAGCTATCCATTACCACTGGCCAAAAATTCCATGTTTCTCCCTCCGCGGTCAAAATGTTACATCATCCATTCATTAAATTTTTAACTTGTAAAGGTAATTCGTATATTTAGAGAATTTTGAGAATTAAAACAGACTGGCGATGTAACTAAAACAGCCATTTCCACAGAGCTTACTACTTTTATTTGATTAAAAATATGCAATTTAAAAAATCTACTAAAACTGGCTCAGCCAGTAGAGCATAGGATATCTTGATCTCAGAGTCGTAAGTTCCAGCCCCACCCTGAGTAGAGAAATTACTGAAAAATAAAATATTTAAGAAAAAATAGCTGGCTACAGTCTAAAATTATTTTAGGCCTTCAGCCAGCCAATTTCAGGTATTATTAGCTATTTCACCTTTCAAATTGTTTTTTTTTAAATGCCCAATATACTTATTTTTTTAAAAGATTTTATTTATTTATTTGACAGACAGAGATCACAAGTAGGCAGAGAGAGAGAGAGGAGGAAGCAGGCTCCCCGCCAAGCAGAGAGCCTGATGTGGGGCTCTATCCCAGGACACTGGGATCATGACCTGAACCGAAGGCAGAGGCTTTAACCCACTGAGCCACCCAGGCGCCCCATGCCCAATATACTTAAATGAAACCTCACGCCTTTTATTAATTTACCCATCAGTAGGGGGTGGGAAGTGCCACTAGGGACCGAAATAATCCCCGAACTAAAGATCCCAGATCTTAGGCTTGACACAGTCCCCAAGTCACTATGATTATGGACAAGCCTCTGGTTTAGATATTTTCTCCTTATGAAAAGGATCAGTTGCATGAAGACACCTAAGGCCCTTCCTATATCCCAAAATGTTAACCTAATTTTCAGAATGATGAGTATAAGGCATCATGTGGAAGGAAGACAGGCCTGGCTATCAGTTTTATCATCCCCTCTCCATAATTCAATCTGTTCAAAAGAAATATCCAGAAACAAAGCAGTTACTAAAACAAATTATACCTCTGGGAACCACAGCTACATTTAATATTATTTTGATATTCAGCAAATCGTGGAGCAGTGCTGTATTACAAAAGCATCTACCCTGGTATGAGAAGTCTCCTTATAAAATCATGCTCAGAGCTGAAGCTTATACTGATTTGATTTATGTTAAAATCATCACAAAAAAAGCTAGGTGCAAAATACCTTTAATTAATCCCTTTGTCCTGAAAAACTGAGTTAAGGACCAAGGATAAGGCTATAAAAAAATCAGTTCCTGCTAAGCACAAAACCTCTCAGTAATACTGTAATTGCAGTCAAATACCAAAAGGTAAAGACAAATTTTAGTAAGGATTTACCTATCCTCTCTTCTTCAAGCAGGCAACCGAACAGAACTTTAGAAGTCAAGTAACCAACCTAAGTAGGCAGGAGGGAGAGGCCTCTCCTCAACATAATACTCCATCTAATAAGAGTTTCAGCACCATTTGGTTCGTGCTCTATCCCTTCAACTTTTCTAGAGTGAAAAATATGTAGTTCAAAAGTAAGTATGCTCAGAAAGTCTAATTTCCTTCCAATTTCAGCCAAGTCACAGAATACCACTAGAAATTAAGTAAGTGTGCACAAGCCTAAAAGGTAGAAAATGATGTGATTTCTAGAAAGCCCCTTAAGACCATTGTATTATTTGATTAGTTATATTTAGATAGTACAACTAAATTCTAAAGTTCTTCCTATTTATGGAAATATTTTCAACTATGTAAACATTGTAATTTTATTAAAAAATATGGTAAAACAGAAGGAAAGCCAAAAAGGTTTAATCCTAAAATTAACTTCTGAATAAGGCTTACCCGTGACACATGTAACATTTTCTGAGTAAATATTAAATCTGAGAATTAAAACTTCAAGGCCTAAAATCTTAGTATTTGCCCTTGTTCCTCTCCTGCTGCTAACCTCGTCTCCATTTTCTAACTTCTCTGATCTTGTCTGATTTCTGCTTATCGTTTGGTTTCTCTCCCTCCTTTTTCTTCCGTTCATTCAAAAAAACTTTCTCCTTTTACAAGTCAATATAGCTGTCTGTACTCCATCTCTTCCTGCATGGCTAATTTCCAATTCTAGGGTTTTGTTTTCATCAGCCATTTATTTTCTTTAAAAGGAAAATCAGCAAGACTGAATTTGTAAACTCCTGTTTTCACCAGGTTCCTGCCTGCATCATACACCCCCACCAAAGTCTCTCTCCCAGGGGATCTAACAGCAGTCGCATGGCGAATTACCGCACCCTCCAGGAACCTACGACCCTGGGATGAATGCAAGTCAAAGGTAGGAAACAAGAGCTCTCTACTCCCCTATAGAAAGGGCTTAAGACTTGAGGAGAAAAACAAGTTGGGTGATTTTTTAAAGAACTCTGCCCATGTTAATTACAATCATCCAAGTCCATGGGGCTGGGGAGGAAGGGCAGGCAAAAAGGAGACGGATACAGAAAAAGACACTAAGTGAACGGTGAAAGTCCGCTTAACCTATTGACCTAGTTTCTACCAGAAAACCCACTCATCTCTGTGCTTTCACTCCAAGGGGCAAGTGAGCTAGCTGTCAGTTTAAACAATTTCAAGTTTATAGCTGTGTAAGTACTATTTAATATACGAAAGGGATTTTAAACTTCTTCAAAAACAACTCAAACTTATTAGGAACTCTATCCAAATTTCACATTTGAAATCTAGGTTACTAGCTTTGTAAAAACAAACAAACAAACATTTGTATTGTCAAATAAAGCACTGCTTATGTTTCTCATGTAGTTCAGTGAGGGTTAGAAGCAAATTTCTGTTTTTCCCTCTAGATTTGTCTGGCTGTAGCTGAAGTTATTAGAAATAAACTATGAGTTTTCCGCTAAACTGTGGTAACACTACAGGTAATGGTCTGGCTGCTGGACAGAAATTTTGGATCACTCAAGTGTTAGATTAGTCAAAACATGTCACAGTATCTAAAAGTAAAGGAATTCTGGAGGGCATAGAGCACCTACACTTTACATAGATGCAACCGTACCCATACAGTGTCAGTACAAGTGGTCTGCACCTCAATTAACCAGAATATCACACCATCCAAGTGTGACATTAAGGACAATCGATTTACGTACGTGTCACATAGTCCACTGTTAATGCTATCTACATCAACTATGCTAATAGAGAAAATATTTGGAAGATTATCAGTGTTTTGTGAAGACCAGTTCTGAGAGCTACTAACATTTTTCAGTATCCAAGGTATACTGGGACACTTAATTTATAATCCTCGAATTCTTTCCCTTTCAAGTGAGTACCAGACACCTTACCCCCATTTTAGCATGTAGCTTTTAAAGCCACAAATTCTGGGACGCCTGGGTGGCTCAGCTGGTTAAGCGGCTGCCTTCGGCTCAGGTCATGATCCCAGCGTCCTGGGATCAAGTCCCACATCGGGCTCCTTGCTCAGCGGGGAGCCTGCTTCTCCCTCTGCCTCTGCCTGCCTCTCTGTCTGCCTGTGCTCGCTCCTGCGCTATCTGACAAGTAAGTAAACAAAATCTTTGAAAAAAAGAAATTCCTTAAAAAAAAAAAAGCCACAAATTCTGCACCTTAAGATAAATCCTTAAAAAAAGATATTAGGGGGACGCCTGGGTGGCTCAGTGGGTTAAGCCGCTGCCTTCAGCTCAGGTCATGATCCCAGCGTCCTGGGATCGAGTCCCACATCGGGCTCCTTGCTCTCCAGGGAGCCTGCTTCTCCCTCTGCCTGCCACTCTGTCTGCCTGTGCTCGCTCTCCCTCTGACAAATAAAAATAAAAAATTAAAAAAAAAAAAAAGATATTAGGAAGTTCTTCTGTAGCATTTTTTATTCTGATCCTAGGATTAATTTTTACTAATAATGAAGCTGGGTTTTTTTCCCAGCAGACTATCAAAATTATCTCAAAGTTGTAAAAGTTTCTGTAACAAGCTTTCATAAAATGCAGATACAGTTTGTTAAATCCAAATATATTCTCAGTAAAAGAGAACTTTTTTCTCACTGAAACATTAGCTTTGCTCTTTAAAAGTTACATAAATCCAAATTCGGGGGCATATGATGAATTACACTTAGTATATGAGGAAAAAAGCACACTAGGGAACCTGACTATCACAAGCTAGTTTATAAAACATTAAGAATAAAGCAGAATACATCTTTATAATCTGCTCCCTTACTGAAGAGCCAGTGAAAAACCAACTGAAAAAGCCTAATTATAAGCTGAACAAATGTGTTATTTTTAATCTTTACAGGACTGAAAGATTTTTCTTTCCTTTTGAAAAACTGGAAGATTTTATGATTATGATTAATACAATTTCTAAGGGGATCATTGGCACACTCTTACCTTATGCATATTTATGATACTGAAGATGCCCTAGGTTCAAAAATATTAAAATGTCGCTGTACTAAAAAATCAACATATGGGTATTTTAATGAATAATTTAACAATTTTGCTAAGAAGATCTTTTCTATACAAAAAAAGTATAATAGCATTTTGCCAAATATACATTTACTTCATAAAATGTTTTCAATAAAGCAGTAATTGTTTTTTAAAAACCAAAAGACCGGGACGCCTGGGTGGCTCAGTTGGTTAAGCAGCTGCCTTCGGCTCAGGTCATGATCCCAGCGTCCTGGGATCGAGTCCCACATCGGGCTCCTTGCTCAGCAGTGAGCCTGCTTCTCCCTCTGCCTCTGCCTGCCTCTCTGTCTGCCTGTGCTCACTCCTGCGCTCTCTATCTGACAAATAAATAAATAAAATCTTAAAAAAAAAAACAAAAACGAAAGACCAAAGAAAGCAAGGTTTAAGCTATTTAAATCTTCCCATCACTGAAATTCAAAGTGACAAATGTCAGGCCTCATCTCTGTTAACAGACGCAAAGACCCTCAGAGCTAGTAAAAAACAAAAAAACAAAACACCACAGACATTTATGTCAGTAAAAACTGAAAATGAAGTGTATTTTAAACACCCACTATAGAGGGGACCTGGGTGGCTCAGTTGGTTAAGCATCTGTCTTTGGCTCAGGTCATGATCCCGGGGTCCTGGGACTGAGCTGAGCATCAGGCTCCCTGCTCAGCCAGGTATCCTGCTTCTCCCTCTCCCTGTCGCTCCCCCTGCCTGTATACGTTCTCTCTGTCAAATAAATAAAATCTTAAAAAAAAACAAATCCACTACAGATAAAAGGAATCCTAAGACCTCTTCAACCAACAACTATTAAAAGGACAAGATCCTTAAAATTTATTTTTAGCTTTCTTTGATAATACATCAAAATCCCCAGGATTGGGCTTGCACATCTGGAAGTGTTCCCACACCTTGTACTTTTTTCAGTGCCATTAAATTTCTCTGACTATATTTTGTTCATGCAAACAAACTGGAATTTTCATGACTATATAACAACTTCTAAAGGACCCAAGCTGGGCCAGAACACCTTATATATGTCAGACTGTGCCTCAAATGTTCTACACAGAGGTTGAGTCTACAGGTTAGTTCCCTTTTACAGATTAAAAAACAGGCTCAGAAAGGTTAGGAATCTTATCCCAGAACAAGTGGCACTGCTCAAAGTGGAACCCAGGTCTGCTTGCTTCCCAGTCCAAGGGCTTCCTACGATGGCTGCTAGAGCAGGGAGAGAGAGGACCGTGAGGTGCAGGAGCGTGCACTTAACCCTGTGGCTTCTAAGGAACTCTGTGAGGAAATCTGGAAGCCATGATCTCCTTGGTGACAGCCCTACAGAGTACTCAGTACAAAAGTTAAGACCATCTATTTTCAGCTGAAGGGAAAAGTAGAGGATGAGGGAGAAAGATACTACAGAAACATAAACTCAAAGATTTCAGCATAGCTAGAGGGCAAGACTCAGGTCCCTGCCACGAAAGAGGGCTATTCCCTGATGAGCAGTGGAATGCCCCGTTCCCTCAGTATGAAGCTTCTGCTCAGATGTGTTCATTACTACCAAAGAAAGAATTAAAGTCCACTTTAATTTTGTTACTACCAAAGAAAGGATTAAAGGTTCCTTCCACCAAGCTTTGTTCACTTGCTTTTTATTTTCCTAAGGCCAGGGTCGGGTTCCTGACAAAGAGATGCTACACTCAAGCTAACCTCATCAGCCACACTACAGAATAGGTAGGTAGGTAAGCTCATTCAACATTAAAGCGTGCGGAACATCTTGAAAGGCTGAGAAACCAAGAGGGTCTAATATGTGAGAAAGACTGTTTACCGTATGCATGTTCAGAGAGTTTCTAATGAACAAGTCACTGCTTGAACTTCTAGAGCAGCGCTGTGCAATAGAAATATAAAGAGCCACAAATGTGAGCCACAAATTAACTGTACACTTTCTGGTAGCCACATTTAAGAAAGTAAAAAGGTGACGTTGATTTTATGAGACTGACGTGCTACCTACTGCGCTCACAAGGCACCTGAAGTTGATTTTAATGTGTTTCATTTAACCCAGTATACCCAAAATATCATTTCAAGCTATTATCAATATAAAAATGAGTAATGAGGTTATTTACACCCTTTTTGTCCTCCTAATTGTTAAAATCTCAATTCAGACTTGCCACATCTCAAGTATTCAGTAGCCACAAGCAGTAACCCTACTGAACAGCGCAGTTCTAGAGTCATAGCTATACACTAATTTTTTACTACAGAGTAATCTTTTAATCATGACTTCGGCTAGTTTTAATCCCACCAAACTGAATGGAAAGGCTCTCCATTTTTTTTGAAAGGAGGGAAATTTTAAGAATCTAAAAGAAATCTAATAATACTATGAATAAAATTCTTGATTATCGGAGCGCCTGGGTGGCTCAGTGGGTTAAAGCCGCTGCCTTCGGCTCGGGTCGTGATCCCAGGGTCGTGGGATCGAGCCCCGCATTGGGCTCTCTGCTCTGTGGACAGCCTGCTTCCTCCTCTCTCTCTCTCTCTGCCTCCTTGTGATCTCTGTCAAATAAACAAATAAAATCTTAAAAAAAAAATTCTTGATTATCTTAGTCATAGGATCAGGCTACTGAGCCTCCTAAGACAAAAAAAAATGGTAAATTCTAAGTTTGACTAGAGCTGCTAAGTGCCAAGACTTCTTTGGCATTACAACAATATTTCCCTGTAACTGTTCCTGAAAAAACACAATGCTGAAAAGTAGATATGTTAACAGGACACATAAGGAAAAGAGGAACTAAGTTAACACCAACACAAAGAAATAATCTGATAAATCCAGAATGTGGGACACACTAAGACAATCAGATCTGACCTTTCTCAAAAATAAAAAAGTATGGGACTGTTTTAGATTAAGATTAGACAGATATGATAACCAAAAGCAATGCATAAATAACGACTAGATTCTAGGGCATTTTGAGAAATGGGAAAATTTGAGTATGGACTAACTATCAGATGGTGTTACTGTTGATCAACCTAAGTGGAATGGCACTGATTTTGGGTAGGGCAGTTCTTGAATCTAGGTGACAGCTACAAAGGTATGTTATACTACTCTTCCATCTTTTCATGTTTGAACATCCTCATCATAAACAAGAAAAAGGAGAGACAGTTCCAGATTCAAAGGGAGACATAATAATCCAATATGCTGTACGAACCTTGATTAAATCCTTCAAAAGAAACAGCTTAAAAAAAAAAGACATTCAGGGAACAAGTGAGAAAAATCACAAATTGAAGAGCCTATTACATGACATTAAGGAATTATTATTAATTTCAACAATGGTATTATGGTTATGTCTAATTTCCTCACTCTTGGGAGATGAGCTGCTCACTCAAGCAGTTAGGAATGAAGTGTCATAATGTCCACAACATTCTCAGAAATGGTTTTACACAGCTAAAGCCAATGTGGCAAGATGATAACAATATTAACCTAAAGGATATGTTTATGGGTGATCATTCCACTATTCTTTCAGACATTTTTTTATGTTTAGAAAGTCATAGGAAGTTTTTAATAATTTAAAGCTAAAAATAAAATGTGCCTATCAATATTCCGTTTTTCTGAATTTCAGCAAATCGGATAAAACCACAAATTAAAACTGCCTACACTTTTCCCCATGTAGATTCTCATATTAAAAAAGGACCAGCACAGATGTAACATGTCTTTATTTCTGTGCCCTTTCTGGCAGTGTGCATATATAATGGATATTAAAATGGCTTTGAGACCTGCAGCATACTAAGGAAAAATGGATGGGCCCTATTTTCAAGGGAGCTCAAAATAGTATGGTGCAAAATAGTTCAAATTCTTATTTCCCAACCCAATTTTCCATTTAAGTTTGGTTTATGAAGTTTTATTTCTAGAGATAAGCTCTCAAAAATGTTTCTCAACATTCAGAAAGCCATACATCCCTCCTGAAATTAATATAACAATGTATATTTAACTCTATTGGAAGTAAAATAAAAGAGAAAGCCACAGATTACTATGATAAGCAGTAACTCTCATACATCACTAAGACAAGAATCACTGACTACTTTCCATTTGTCTTACCAGTATTATTAAAATAAAACTAAAAGATGTCTACTATATAAAAAAACAAAGATCCCTCTTTGGCCACGGCCTTATTACATTTTCCTAAGAAATTAACTCAAGAAGGAAGCCTTAACATTTTTATTCTGAAGAGATCTACCCAATACAGGGCCAGTGGTGAATAATCACATCCTATGCTACAGAAGCAAACAAAATCCATCAGAAGGTACAAGAGATGTTTCATATAATTTACGCAACTACCCAATGGTATTAACTTTCACTTCAGCCACTGTCACTATTGACCACCTTGAACTGGTAATTAGAACATAAAAAGGCTCAGCACTCAGCAATTAAAAATCATTTACTGCTAACAATTATCCATCATATTGTCCCACAGAAGGGAGAAATTTTATTTCTTATTTCACCAGTACTTCCATCTAGACTAAAGTTGGAGGGTTTTGTTTTAGCAGTGGGAAAGCATTTGCATTTAGTGCATAAAGACAAAACAGGATTCCCCAGAGAAAGAGAACAATAAAAACAATAGTAAAGAAAAAAATCGTTATCAGAGACAAATGATTTACATAGTTGACGTGGGGCCAATTATCACCCAACAAAAAGTAATTAAGAAATGTATTCTTTAGTTTCAATTATTTCTGCCTGATCCAGTACATTCTGAGAATAAAGATAAAATCCCATAAAGTTGGGTTCTCTATTGAAAGTATAAGTTAATGACATTTCACAGCATTTCAGAGAGGGGGGAAAAACATGCCAGGCTGTTGAGTGTTATCTGAAGGGGCAAGTCTGTTTATTTCTCAAACGGTATAAACAACCCTCCTTTGCAAATATTATATTTTTATCAGCACATGTGGTAACTAAAGCTAAAGAACTATTTAACATGAAGGGCATTGAACCAAAGCTTTAAGTGTGCTTTCTAGAAAGAGGAAAAGATGCAAGAGGTAAACAGAGCCCCAGAGGTAACAGTATGATTAGAAACCAATTAAGTTAAGCAATTACTGAAACTGCTTTCTCTCCTTTTGGCAAGAAAAGGATCATAAGTGAGACTCTGATATAAAAATGAAAGATGCTTGCGTGCAAAAAGGCCAAGGCTGTTTTGAAGAAAGACTATTTTTCAAACAACAGAACTATTACATGGTAAAAAGTGCACAGGGCTTTGATCAATGTCGACAGAGGATTTATACTCTATTTAGTTAGAAATGCCAAAACAATGGTTTAGACATAAACATGTTTTCATGGTTAAATTTAGTTAGTATTCATAGTGAAACAGGGGAAAAACAGAACTACTTAAGAGTAGGGAAGAAACAACTAGGTAAAGGTAGGGAAGCATCACCACTAGGGCCTACTGCTTTTCAAGAACTATTTTATGTTTACTCACTACATTTTAGAGGAATACAAAACTGCATTAATGTACATCATTCAAAACTACAAAAACTCCTCTAAACTCTTAATTTCTGCATGTATTACTTAAATTAATTTTTAAAAATAGAGCTAATCTGACCCAGTTCAGATTTAATTACTCTGTGAAAAGAAAGAAAAGCCAACTTGGAATATTTTGGGTTAAATAATTATGCTTCCACTTTAAAAGTACTTTCAAAACAAAACTACTCTACTACCTACCTGGTTCATCTTTCCCCCCACAAAATGTGTCTTTAAAAACCTAAATGTACAAGCTACAACACATTAGACTGCTTACCCACTAACTATTCTTATAAACTATTCTTTTTAGCTCCTGACCAAGCCTGGGAATCTTACCTATAAAGACATACTGCCTCAACTAAACGGTGAGTCCTGTCTGTTGCTTTCAAATGCACTAACCTTCTCAAAAACACTGGATGGGGTCATCAAACAAAACCTGATGTTCTGAATGATGGTATCGGTATGTCTCCAGCGTCTTCTATCATGCCGCAGCCAAGACTGCACAGCCTCGTACAGCTCTATCTCTGGGAACCTGCTCAGATGATCATTATCCAAATAAGACATGAGCTTCTCAAAGCTCAGATAAGACAGGAAGTCAGGTCTGGACATGAGTGGCACAAAGTTGTCTAGCAGAAAGGCGTCCAACTTCTCCCTGACTCCCTCGATGTTTACACCAAAATCATCTAAGAGTCTCATAATTTCTGCACAATTTTCTAAGCAGATTTTCGCTAATAGAAAAGAGCAGCAGAACTTCACCACTTCTATAAGTTGAACATACATGGCAGCCTGAAGGATCTCATGAACAGTATTCATACTCAGTTCTATAGTTCCATAATACATAAATTGAAGGACGTGGCTGAAACCAGTAGCAGTTAGACCTTTTAAATGAATTTTGTCCTGATCTCGCTCCCTCATGTCTGCAGTAAACATAATTCTGAAGTAATCACTCTGGGTGGCCAAGAGTGCTTTATGGGCCTGGAACTGATGATCTTCAATAACCAGAGTGACATCAAGAAGCAATCCCTCCTCATACAGTGCTCTGAACCCAGCAGAGACACTGGTGTCATGGATGGAGGAACAGAATCCTTCCACGTCCCCTGCCATGAATCACCTGGAAAAAAGGTAATCAAAGAAAACTGTGTTAATCATTTCCATGCATTCTGAAGACATTATTAACTTAAAAACTTAAACAATTTTTCGTAATTATCTCAATTCCACTGCCTAAGTCTTAAATGTACAAGCCCTTTGGGAGAAGACAACCTAAAGGTTTACAGGCTAATGTTTTTGGCTTCCCTACCTGGGGAAAAAGTCTATTACATATCTATCAAATGATGGTAAATTGTTAACTTACAAATAATATATGCCTAGCCCACTGATTTTACACTGTTCACCAAATATATTTCACTATGTCCCCAAATTATCAACACAAAAAGGACTTGTCAGCCAAGTGCTAAATTATGAGAAAAAGCAACAAAAAAGAAATCAAACCAAAAAGTACCACTGTTGACCTTGAAAAAACCTAGGAACTTACCAAAGGAAATAATCAGATAAATAGGCCAAACTGTACACACAAGATTTTTTCTTTCTAGCTTTACTTATAATAAAAAACTAGAAAATATTCAAAAGCCCAACAACAGAGTATATTAAGTAAATGTGGTGTAGCTCTTTAATGGAGTACTGTAACAACTAAAAACGATGGCAGAAATCTACCTATTCTGACAAAGGATGTTTATTAGGTATTGTCACATGAAAAAACAATGAAGCAGACAACTGCAGTTTACTTGGTGTATTTTCCAAAATTAAATACACACATGTATGTTGAGATGAGAAAAAATCTGGAGGAACAGATACCAAAATGATATCCCTGGGTAGTAAGATTTCAAGAAACTGAGATTTACCCCCTTCTCTTTTTTACTTACCTCATTAACCTTATTCTAAAAAAACAATGATCACATGTTATTTATATATTTAAAATATAAATATGTAAGTTTTTGAAAGGAATGAAAGCACATTTTTGCATATCAGAGAAATGAAGCCAAGACAGGAATGATAATTTAGATCTTCTAGGCAGAATAAACTAATTGAGTTTATTAGGCTGTTTCTGAAGCAAAGTAATTTTCTCTTTTTCACACAACTACTCTCCTTCCCACCCTGCTGGCCAGGCCAAGGGCCACTTATCTTCTCCTCTCATCCTCGTACAGCTCCAGGGCCTCCTCCCATCCCGAGTTCCCTCCCTACCCTTTTCGTCTGCGCCCTGTGGAACCTTGGTTCAGAGTAAACAAACTCCCCTACCAGCTCCTGCTGGTCACAAAGTTTTCTCCACAGTCTGATTTAAACATACCAAAAAAATACTCTTCTATAGCTTATTAAGCCTACCTTCTAAGCCTTCTTTTAGGTTTCTACTGTCCTTTTTCTAAAACATAGCCTTTCGCTCAGATAAAAATCCGTCTTCTACTGCTCCTTGTCACTGATCACATACGCACATCCTCACCAATGACTCTCGCCTGCATGTTCATGGATAACCTTGGCATCCGGCTAAGGCTCCTGTTCTCCACTTTTCAATATTCACATAAGATCACTCGTACAAAACGCACAAAGTCCAACTTCCCTGGCCACCTCAACTCCTACACCCCCCCCCTTACTCCATTTTAAAACCGTGTTCCCCTACCTGCTAGAACACACCACAATCTAAAACCAGTCCCCATCTAAAATCTCAACTGTCAACTTTTCACTCTGGCTTAACCTTCATCTCTCTTTTCACTTGGCCTATCATTTCCAAACTTTACTTTCTGTCCTTCTCCTGCTTAGACCTTCTAGTATCAGACCCAATCTCCCAAGTGCTTTCCTTTCCGGTCTCCCCACTCTATCACCAATGCCTCCTCCTTCACGTGCCACAAGAGTGCCTCCATGTGTGCCAGGCATTGTAGTAGGCATGGAGGTATGTGCCCTTCGGGAATCCCTTCCGCATCCTGGGTTTGGCAGAGCCCTCCAATGCGGCAGTGAAAAGGCAGCTTCCACGGCCATCCACGGCCATGCTAAAAGCACTACTTCTCTACCCTAGTGAGTAGGCTATCACTGTATTTTTCTACTTTGTTTCATCAATATGTTATCTGTGACACCCTATGTTTAATTTCTTGACCCATTAACCCATTGATTCAGCTGCTTTCCCAGTCTAAAGTCACCTTAAAAAAAAAAACCCGGGACGCCTGGGTGGCTCAGTTGGTTAAGCGGCTGCCTTCGGCTCAGGTCATGATCCCAGTGTCCCGGGATCGAGTCCTGCATCGGGCTCCTTGCTCGGCAGGGAGCCTGCTTCTCCCTCTGCCTCTGCCTGCCACTCTGTCTGCCTGTGCTCTCTCTCTCTCTCTCTCTGACAAATAAATAAATAAAATCTTTAAAAAAAAAAAAAAACCCCTTTGTTAGAAAGAAAAATGTCTGAAAGGATAAAAGAACACAATGTTAAAAATGGTTATCTCGGGGTGGTGGAATATCAAGCAGTTCTAATTTTTTCCCTTTTGCTAAACTGTGTTTTCTAATCTCTCTGCCACAAAAGTGTACTATTGTTTTTGAAATTTCATTTCTACAAATCTCGTTTCAAAAATTTCATTTTAAAAATTGAAATTTCGTTTGAAAAATTAGAAGGTCAAAAAAAACCCTTTAATTTCCAAATCCAATGATTGTATACTGGCCCCTATTTCTCAGAATCCTTCTGCAGTATGACTTCCTCCCTTGGCTCATCACTTGCTCTTTTTCATGGTACTATTTCCCCAATTGTCTTCCTATTCCTGGGCTGCTCACTTCTGAATCTCCTCCCTGGGCTCATGTTTCTGCAGTGAACACTGGTGTTCCCCCAGACTTCTGTTCTCAGACCTTTTCTCTTCTCATCTAAACACTGTGTCTCCTTAAATGACTTCATTTAAACCCACGGTTTCTCCTATTACCTACCTCTACCCATACCTTGACCACCTCTGTCCCAGTGGTGAATGGTCTGCTACATACTTCTGGGTGCCCCACTGGGATCTCAAAATCATCATGTCTAAAAATAGTCATAATTCTACTCTCCCCCAATCAGTTCTTTCTTCCGTATTCCCCATCTTACCAAGAGGCATCCTAGGTGCTCTTGTCCCAGTTTGTCCCTAACTTACCTTCAAGTCTTACTGATTAAATGACATCGTATGTTTACTTACCTAAGACAGCAAAGTATGCATAAGGTGAAATTATTATCAAGTTTTTTTATTAGTACTCCATTAATCCAAAAGCTATACTTCCATTTTGGAAAGGCAGAACACAAGAGGGCTGTTTATCATTTGGAAAAGAGATATAAAATATTTTAGACTCCGTAAGCAATGCTTGGCAGAACAACTTTACTAATACATTCAAAATTAAAGTAAGCTACTAGGATTTTTTCCTGAATTATTTTTTAAAGGTAAAATTATAATTAGAGCTTAGAATTTTCCAAGTGATATGAGGCATATGTACACAACTGAGCACTGGGAACAAAAGGAACATCATACAGTGTGGTATCTGAATAATCAAACATTATGGTTAAGAGAGGACTACCTACATCACACTAATGATCAATTTTCCGAATAACTTGAATTTAAAAACATAGTTAAGTTAAACCAATAAAATATTTGATATTTCATTATCTTTCTCAGGATCACCAATTAGCACTCTGACATCAGTCAAGATATTGGTCACATTTAATGAAGATTCAGTAGTACAAGACTGGACATTAGTATTCATATACTTGAGAGTAGACTATTTTGTCTTTTATTAATCTGTTATTTTGATAGTACCTAAAATACCATATATTTCACTCCTTGTCAAAGTAACCCTCTCTATTCAACAGCTATTACTATCTGATAAGGTCTCAAACAGCTATCATTCACCTTTCTGAAAAAAGGTTCCATCTAAAGGAAATTTTTAAAAGGAGATACTATGCGGGGGCGCCTGGGTGGCTCAGTGGGTTAAAGCCTCTGCTTTCAGCTCAGGTCATGATCTCAGGGTCCTGGGATCGAGCCCCGCATTGGGCTCTCTGCTCAGCAGGGAGCCTGCTTCCTCCTCTCTCTCTGCCTGCCTCTCTGCCTGCTTGTGATATCTCTCTCTCTGTGTCAAATAAATAAATAAAATCTTAAAAAAAAAAAAGGAGATACTATGCTGCAGTAAACATAGAGGTGCATAGATCTTTTTGAATTCATGCTTTCATTTTCTTTGGGTAAATACCCAGAAGTGGAATTACTGGGTCATATGGTAATTCTATTTTTAATTTTTTGCAAAACCTCCATACTGTTTTCCACAATGGCTGTGCCAATCTGCAATAGCCAAAATATGGAAGCAACCTAAGTGTCTACTGACTGATGAATGGATAAAGAATGTGGAGTTATACATATGTATATCACACACACGTACACACACACACACAACGGAATACTACTCAGCCATAAAAAAAAGGAAAAAAGGAATGAAATCTTGCCATTTTTAACAAGACGGATAGACCTAGAAGGTATAATGCTAAGTAAAGTAAGTCAGAAAGACAGATATATGATTTCACTAATATGCAGAATTTTAAAAACAAATGAACAAGGAAAAAGAGACAACAGACTCTTAAATACAGAGAACAAACTGGTGATTGCCAGAGGGGAAGCTGGTGGGCTGAATGGGTGAAATAAAGAGGATTAAGAGTACACTTCTCTTGATGAACACTGAGAAATGTATAAAATTGTTCAATCACTATATTGTATACCTGAAACCAATATAAGGCTGTATGTTAATTGTACTTGAATTAACAAAAAAATTTTTTTAAAGATTTTATTTATTTGTCAGAGAGAGAGAGAGAGAGGGAGCTAGCACAGGCAGACAGAGTGGCAGGCAGAGGGAGAAGCAGGCTCCCTGCTGAGCAAGAAGCCCGATATGTGACTCGATCTCAGGATGCTGGGATCATGACCCGAGCCGAAGGCAGCTGCTTAACCAACTGTGCCACCCAGGCGTCCCCAAAAATTTTTTTAAAAAGGAGAAATTATGCTTTCTCAAAAGAAGCAATCTAGGCTCCAGATACTTACTATGGGAGAATCATCACAGGGCAAAGAAGCAAGGAGGAAAAAAAAAAAAGAAAAGGAGAATGACTGGTAAACTGGGAGTCAAAAGACGCTAAAAATACAGCACCCATTCGTATTCCTCTGGGCACCCAGCCCACTAAGGGGGACTCCAAGTAGGCCGGCTTCCACTCTGTGATCCTGTCCGGTCACGTAAGGTCAGAATGGGGTGGGAAATAGGCATCAAGATGAACTCTCTCTTGTCAAGAATTTAGAAAAGGGAAAAAGAGGCGCAATGGCTGTGTACGACTAGGACTAGAACATGTCAAAGAGCAGCTATGGGCACCGACTTCTGCCTGCCATGCTGGCTGGCTATCAGAGAAAGCCAGTGAACTGAGAAAGAAGAATAAAGGCTAAGACAAGAGGACAGGGAGTGCTCCCCAATACCCTCATTTTTTCCAGCTGCCAGGCCCAGCTCTACTTCCTGCCCCCAGATTTTAAAAGAAATCCTTCCATGCTTAGAATGAATTCCAATTTTACTACCTTAGGTGGGTTTTTCCTTCATATTATAATTAAGGTCCCTGACTAATATGTTTTAGAACAGAAATCGCTATACTTCAAGTTACTCAAACCTTCTTGGTCTTATATGTGTACATCTATAAAACTGAGAACATTGAACATGATGAATTCAAAATTTTTAGTCATAAAACTCTCACTTATTCTCCTCCAGAGGTATAATGCACTTATGTAGGCATGCAGACTAAATAAACTATAGTTATTTCTCAAGTCTTAGCAATGCATTTGTCAAATTTACTTGATCTAGATGGACTCTTAAAACGAATTTGTGATAGCTGGAACATATCAGTAACTTTTTTCTACATGAAAAAGCTTGCTACATCTATCAATAAGACTAACAGCTTTAGAACAGCAGCAGTATTTTACATTTTAATGGGAAGCATGTGTATAAGCAGAAAATGGTAAAATACTCAGTGATTAACTGACCAACATTTAATCTCTAAATAGAAGTAGTGAGTTAAGAGTACAGGTGTGGAGTAAGGTGCCATGTTTGAATCCCGGGTCTACCTCTTACCAGCTGTGACCCTGGGGCAAGCTATTTACTCTCTCTGTGCTCTAATGTCCTGATCTGTAAAAAGTGACATCAATATCAACAGAACCTTCCTTATAGGTTGCTGTGAGGACTACATGAATGACTACACGTAAAGACTTGAGACCAGTATGTGGCCCTTAAGGACACCATAATGTTAGGGCTTATTATATGCCCTTTCTGTTGGTGTTACTGGAACCAGTATAACACACCTGACCCTTTAAGAGTCCTGTTGTCTCTGGAAAAACGCTTCTCCTTAGCCATAGCATTTCCTTCACACCCCAACCTGCCTTTATCAGTGAAGTTCAACTCTAACTTGATAAAGACACTAAGGTTGACGGGTGAAATTTTTCAAGGTCATGCAACTAGTGAGAGAGATAAAACTGGAATTTGATTTGCAAAAAATACAAAGAAATTTGTATTCTGTTGGAAAGAGCAAAACTTTGGAGATTAAGAGTGCTCACTAGTACTTACCACTGCGTGACCTGGAGAATTTCAGTTAACTTCCTGACTTCAGTTTCCATCCATCCACACATTAGGAATTATCACCACCACCTTATTACTGAGTTGTGGTGGTGATTAAATGAACTTACTTAAATGCCTAGCCCAGAGCAAGGCACTCCACCAGAGGTCACTCAATCTTGGCTTCCACTGTCCAACTCTTGCCTATTTATCATTCACAAAACCAAAAGAACTCGATACCCCTCAAAATCACCTCTACAGATCCCACACCTCCCTAGGGTTTATCGCAATACAAGTTTAGAAGAGAGTAGATGTAATGGTAGTCAAACCCTGGACTTCATTTTGCAATGGCATCATTTTCCATTTTTTCTCATCACACAAGTATAATTTTCTAGCTTTTATGGGCTCTTCAAGTTTTTCTGCCCTAACCAGAGTACCCACTCTCTACATTTGTCCTGTTCAATACACAAAGGCTATGGAGCCCTTGAAATGTGTCTAGTCCAAACTGACAATGTGCTGTTAAATATAAAATGGATGCCAGAATTTGAAGAGTTAGTACAAAAAAGAAAGGGTAAGTTATCTCATTGTATAAAATGTTGTACTGATCACATATTGAAGTAGTATTTTGGATATGGTGGGTTAAATATGTTAAAAGTAATCTCATCTATTTTTTACTTTAAAAAAAACCCAGTGACTATGAGAAAATTTAAAATTACATGTATCTTGTATTATATTCTATTGGACAGCACAAATCTACAACATCAATGCTTAAGGCATCAAACAACCAAACTTACAAATGAACACTTGAAACAAAAACCACCTTGTTCACAATCCATACCCTGGAAGCTACAAAAAAAAAAAAAGAAAAAAAAAAGTGAGGCTTAAATTAAAATAAAAACACAAAACACACGTAGAAGCAAATTAAAAATATTAATTAGAAAAAGGAAAGTGTAAGAATACAATAAGAAAAACATAAAAACTTACACATAGGAATTCTTTAAGAATTACAGCAAATTATGGAATAAGTAAATAATTATAAAAATAAATCACTGTAAAACTAAGCTCAAATAAGAACTATAAATCAACAAGGGCTGGTGAAAAAAATCCACTGAGGGGTTTTGAGAAGAGAGATTTACTGACATACAAAATGTTCAATGTACAAAATTTCTGTATCCTCACTTTTCAAAAACAGATCATCAGATTAAAGGAAATCATGGTTTAAAAACCCACATATGTATATATTCTACATTTGGCTTTAGAATTTCAAATGGAAGATTTTTTTCCCAAAGCAGAACCAACTTAAACTAGTGACAAGACATACACTACTAGGAAAGAAATATTGAAGAGTTTGTCTTGTTTCATCAACTTGGCACTGATTTAAAAAAAAAAAAAGCCTCATATTTTCTACACATAAGAATGATTAGTACAGGGACGCCTGGGTGGCTCAGTTGGTTAAGCGGCTGCCTTCGGCTCATGTCATGATCCCAGCGTCCTGGGATCGAGTCCCACATCGGGCTCCTTGCTTGGCAGGGAGCCTGCTTCTCCCTCTGCCTCTGCCTGCCTCTCTGTCTGCCTGTGCTCACGCTCTCTCTCTCTCTCTAACTAATAAATAAAATCTTTAAAAATATATTAAAAAAATAAAAATTAAAAAAAAAAAAAAAGAATGATTAGTATAGGGGCGCCTGGGTGGCTTAGTGGGTTAAGCCTCTGCCTTCAGCTCAGGTCATGATCTCAGGGTCCTGGGATCTAGCCCTGCATAGGACTCTCTGCTCAGCAGGGAGCCTGCTCTTCCCTCTCTCTCTGCCTGTTGCTCTGCCTACTTGTGATCTCTGTCAAATAAATAAAAATCTTTAAAAATAAAAATAAAAATAATTTTTAAAAAAGAATGATTAGTATAGCAATTTCCAAGTGTAATCCAGGGACAAATGGGGTCCTCATCCCCTAAAAGGACTCCACAAAGTCAAAACTATTTTCATAGTAATAATTTTAAAAGTTGTTTTTTTTCACTTTCATTGTCTCAGTGTTTTCCAGAAGCTACACGTGATATGGTAACAGATTAAATGCAGAAGCTGATAAGAAGCCCATTGTCTTCCATTAAGTCAGACATTAATTAGATCTGCAAAAAGGTAAAAATTAGATCTTCTCACGAAGTTTTGTATGGTTTTGGAAAACATTTTTGTCAAAAATGCTATTTAATATGTAATGGGTTTAATATTCCAGTTTTAATTTATATTACGATAAATAAAACAGATACAACCCACATAAACAAAAGCTCTTTAGGATCTCCAAAATTTTTAAAGAGAATAATGAAGTCTTGAGACCAAAAGGTTTGAGTACCACTGATGGTATGATCAAGACATCAATGACAACACACGCATACACACAAAACATACTCTTCCTACCTCTGCCCTGGAAGCCTATTACTGCTATTTATATCACAGAAATTTCTAACAGTTCAAACTCTCTAGTGACCAGTAAAGAAAAAAGTCTGGTGGGGGTAAAATTGGACAGGAAATTAAAGGCAAAGAAATTAAATGCTTCCTTTTCAGTTAGCAGGCTGCCATTCTGATTTGAAGGCAAAATTCTAGGCAATTAAATAGAAGATGTTTCAAAATTAACCTCCATGTTTATGCCATAAGCATTAATGCTTTTGCATTCCCCCGAAAGGTCCTTAAAAATTCGTACAAAATCCTAAGTCATGTGAAACAAAAGCTCGATTCTCAGAGCTTGATATACTTATTTTCAATGAAAAGTTTAAATTATTTCATACTACCTTCATGCTTAAACTGGTAGCTTACCAAAGTTGGTGCCTAATGCAGAAAATCCCATACTCACACACTGAAAAGAAAATGCAAGGCTTACTATGGATAAAAATAGAATTAATTTCTGAGTCATAAAGTTTCTTACCATTTCTGCAGCTTATAAAGAAAAAAATTTTAAGTTCGGCAATCTCAAAGTGGCTAACTTCTCAATCTAAAAGGCAAGAAAATTTTAAAAACAGACTCACTGTATTAGCTACATTAGCAGTCATTTTACTCTTGGATACACTATTCAGATTGAGAAACAACTCAGTTTAATATGGGAGGAAAGGCTGCATAACTTTAATTTGTTTAATACTGGAAATTCTTTCTTGTCTATCTAAGTGTTTTTATAACTCAGTACTAAATTGCAAATGACTGTTTAAGCTTTTAGGAAGGCTCTGGGCTCTCCAGACCCAGGTTGGCACCTATTATCCAAATTACTTCACATTTCAGGTATGTTTAGCATTTAATCGTTCTATAATACAAGAAACCTTGCAAGAAAAAAAAAATCACTCCTGCTTCAATGCTATTTTTTCACCAGAAGATTTTCATTTAATGCTCCTCTGCCTATTCCTCAGTAGGAACAGTAGTAGTCCAAGAGTGATGTCATGGAAAACAGCTTCCCTAGCCTTTAGAGATTGGATCCAGTGAGAATTCTAGGAAAAACCTCTATTGGGGAATAAAACCCCAAATCTTCTAAGTTATATCCTAACAAGAAATCATCAACTTTATAATGTTAACATTCTAGTTCTCTATAAGAATTATACAAACGAATCTTTCAGAAGGTCTTGATGTTCTGATACAGATTTACTGCAAATCTTTAAATGATGTAAAATCATTAACTAAACTCAATGATTTTATCAGAGACAAAGGAATAAATTTTCTATGTGTTTCAATGATTCATCCAGATGAGCCTTATATTAAAAACAGAGTACCTTGCCTTTTCCAGCTCCTTCCCAAGTAAAAATTTCTAATTCTGAAAACGTCTTCCACTTTTGGACCAGTAGCAGTACAACATATATCCACACCAAGATGAACCATGAGAGACCCTCCAACGATTCTTAAGATGGTAATAATAATTATCTCCTATTACTCTCCCCCCTCATTCACCGTGCCCCAGATACACTGGCCTCTTTAGCTGTTTCTTGAAAACCAGCCACACACCCACCTTACGGCTTCTACATTTGCTGTTCCCTTTGCCTGGATCACTACATTTCCAGATATATACGGTTCCCTTCAAGTCTACTCCAGTGGCATCTCAAGTGAGGCAATCCCTGAACCCCATCTTTAAAAACAAAAAAAAAAAAACAAAACAAAAAAACCAAAAACCTCACTCACCCCCCACAACCAGAAATCCTCACTTTCCCTTTCTGCTTTTTCTCTGTAGTATATTAAAACAGAGATAACAGGCTCTTTTTTCCTTAATTAGTTTGCTTTTTATGTTTTTTTTTTCAGTTTTGCTTTGACTGTTGTATCCCTCACAACCTAGAAATAACAGCACTTGGCACGTAGTAAGTGCTTAATAAATATTTGTTGGATGAAGAGATCAATTTAATCTTCATAACACTCCATGTTCTGCAACTCTCCTTGATTTAAAGATGAGAAGAATCAAAAGCTCCCAGAGGTTAAGGAACTTGCCCAAGGCTCTGATTCTTAAGTGGTGGAGTTGGGGTCCATCCCACTTCAGATCATCTGTGTTTAACCAGTATCCTACAATGCTTCACCAATGACTCTTTCATTTCTCTTCAATAAAAAACCCCACACCAACTATAGCATTCCAGTTCAGAGGACACATATGCTAATAAATTATTTCAATCCCTCAAACTAAATATTCATTCTTCTCCCAGTTAATGTTATTAACTCTTAAAATATTTACAATGTGAATGGCAAGCTGACAACAGGCCAGCTAATTTTGGGGGCCCAAGCGAATGAAAGTTTGGGTCCCTTGTCCAAAAGCAGGGAAAAAAATGTTGTTAAAGGTACTAGAATAAAAAGGTTTCTCCTTTCTTCTGTGGTCTCTCTCGACTTGTCATGGTGTTTTTTTATTTGTTGTTTAATACATTCTAAGTGAAGAAAAATTAAAAACTTAAATTAGCATGAATTTTACCGTTCACCTTTATATTACACAATGCCAGTTTTAAATGCAGATTATTACACCAACTTCAGGGCCCTTTTGAACACCCATGAAGCCAAGCCAGCCCTGGTTCCAAGATTTTAGACCCAGGTAACCCAAATCAAGGCAGAGAGAAGGTCAAACCTTGAAACTCCCAATAAAACAGTGATTTGCCAAAATTTTATCTTCAGGACAAACGATAAGCCCAATTTATAAAAGCTAGCACATTAAGATAGGCTCTTCCATTTGCTAATTTAATCGTGCCCGCTTATACTACTCTGCCTTTTTATAAAACACAAAAGCATACTCTAAAAAACAACTGGTATTGGGTTATAAATAAAACATTTCAGAAAAAACTCAGAAAAGCATTTGCTGGCTAAAATAACAATATACTAAAAAAATGCTTCTCTTTCGCTTGTTGTGGACCATTTTTAAGCCAAACCATACTACATTTTTGATGTACCCAGTAGGAATGATTCCATACTGATCTGTTACATACATATATTAGTTCTGACAAATAATAAATCCAATTTATCAAACCACAAATACTTACTCTTCTATTATTCCTAAATTACATCAGCAATAGAGTACAAATTAACACCAATTCCCACTGAAAAACTGGCTCTAAGCACCTACTAAGTGCTGTGATTTAAAAAGAGAATTATATAAACACTATTACACTGTCAAAAAGTTGAAAATTTCTATACATTTCTAGATCTGTTAAGAATTACAGAAATCTGAATCCATTTATAAGCTCTTCAAAAACAATTTTCAAATTAGAAGAGATATTCAGGCATCCTGTTCTCTACACATGAAAAATAGCATTAAATTAGAGTATATATCTTAAAGGCATTTTTTAAGTTACCATTAAAGCAGATCAACAAAAATATAAATTCGGAAAATACATAAGACTAAACATTAAATACTCCAAGTAAGAAAAAGAGCATAAGCGGCCTAGAAAAATGAAAAGCAAAGAACTACAGTAACGTTAAATTTGAATTAAAGAATACCGTTATTTAAATAAGCAGTTAGCATTTCGTAGGAAGAAGGCCAAGCAACGTGACTATTATATATCCAGTCGATTCACAGCACTGCTTCGCTATTCCGTACTTATTGCTTATACTTATAATACATGGAAAAAAAAAAAAGAGGCAGCAACAGTTAGCCACTACAACATTAACCACTCTGGCAAAGGTTACTTAAAAAATCGCTTTGCATTTTTACAACACTTTACATCTATAGGTTATTTTCACATATATGACCTCATATAGTCCTCTCTACCCTGTGATGTGGCTATTACTGCCTAGATTTCATAGATAAGAAACCGATGTTCGGTAAGCGATTTTTCTCAGCGTCACCCAGTCGAACCCAGACCTTCTGATTCCACGTTTTATGTCTCGCATTTCGCATAGTTCTATTTCAGGCATAAACTGAATTTTTAAAGGAGAGGAACGGGTTAGGGAGAAAATAATCATGGTACCTGCAGCTGTGTGCTGCAAAAAATGGCTGAATTATGCTTCTTCCGTTTTTTCCCCCCCTCCCTGAAAAAAATTATATTTCAAACAATTTAAGTAAACTCAAATTAGGTCCCGGCGTCTACCAAATGTTTGACTCGGGTCTTTGCGGAAAACGCTACCGAACCCGTGCCCAGCGCGGGGCCGCGGACGAAGCCCGGGCTCCTGCAGGCCGGAGGGCCAGGGGCGGCTACGCACCTCGGGGGTCTGTCCAACCTCTAGTGGACGGCAGTCTGCATCAGGAAGAAGCGGGCCGGCGGGCCGGGCGGTGGGCGGTCGGGCGCCGGGATGGCACTCGGCAGGCTCCTCGAACCTCTACAAGGGGCCGCTCCCGGGCCGGGCCGGGGCACTCCGGCGGGGGGCGAGTCTGCGCGCCTGCGGGCCCCTCGGAACCAGTCCTGGGAAAGAAGACAGTGCTGAGTCGCGAGTCGAGACAGTCGGGCTCGGCGTAAGGCGGCGCGGCGTCGGGGCAGGGCCCGGCCTTGCCAACGCCAGGGGCCTCGCGGCGCCCGGCGGGGCTTGGCCGAAGGGCCGACTCGGGGCCACGGGCGGGGGAAAGGGCTGGGGGGGCCGCAGGCAGCGGCAGAAGAACCGGCAGCAGCGGCGTCGACGACGGCGTCTCCGGGCTTCTGCCCCGAAGCGCGCCGAGCCTCAGGATCACCCACGCCGGGGGTGGAGGAAGGCGGGAAAGGGGCGGGCAAGGGGCGGAGCGTGCGGGGCCACGAGCCAGGGGCCGCTCCGGGCCGCGCGCCCCCTGCGGGCCGCGGGAGCCGCCCGGGGCCGGCCCAGGGAGGCGGGGCCCGCCGGCAGGGGGCTCCATGCGCCGTCGTCGCAAGGCGGAAACTTGCCACGCGGGTAGGGAGGTCGAAGGGCGGGAAGACGAGAGTTGGAAAGCAGGCCTCGGAGGCGCCCTCGGCCCCCATCGGCGCCTCGAGGGGGCCCGTGCGCGGGCCGCGGCCCGGAGGGTGTTTACCTTCCCCCTGGTCGAGCGCCAATGCCGCCATGTTTCAGCCAGCGCGCGTCACTTCCGGCGCCGGGGGAGCGGGAGCGGGTGTGGGAGCGGGGTGGGGGCAGGGCTGTCCCACGCCCTGGGGCCCCACGTTCAAGCCGGCCACGCCGGCGGGCCCCACCGAGGGAATAATGCGGCCGGGCGCTGTTCTGCGGGCCCGGCCGAACGCGCTTTCCCTCGTGGCGTCGCCGTCGGGGCTGGGAACGCTCGGCGGTGCTCGTCTCCCCGCCGCGGTCCCGCTTAGTCTGCACGAGCGGTGGGCTCAAGCTATCGCGGTACGCCCACCCTGGACAAGTTGAGGATTGGGACGCCCGGAAAATGTCATTTTGCATCTTAAACACCGCGGTGGGGTTGGGGTGGGGGAATCTGCAACGACGGGCGGGAAGCCTTGCCATAGCTACCTGTTATAAAATTGACTACATCTGCGCCAAATGACATCATTTTTGTAAGGCAATTTGCAGGGGGCTATTGCGTCATAGTTCCACTTGGCTTATTACACAACGATTACACGTTTCGGAAATGCATTTCCCAGAGGTGGGAAAATTCATAGAAAACGGCATGTCTGCACCACACAAATTTCGGATCTAAAAACGCTGTTCTATTTGCGTCAAAATAAGATGGCAAGAACGAACATTCAGAGAGCAGCGATTTTGGGGGTGGCTATTCTTTTTAAGTAAATCGGCTGTAGAATTCTAGCTAATGCTTTTAAAATGCCGCCTTTTTTATTAAAGAATATTAAAACTACACTATAGGACTGTTCTGTAAACTTGTTATTGTGAAATCTCTTTGTGAGAAAAATGTGAATGACAGAAATACACAGCTGGAGGCCAGTGGTTCTACAGCTAACCTTAAGCCATCCGTTGCCCATTTCTAATCCTAAACTGAGGAATTTCGCCTACCCCAACCCCCACCCCACCCCCCCCCGCCATTTTCTCTCTAGACCAATATCCTGATGAATTTACAGCGAGGTGTGTGGCTAAAAGCGATCATTATCTCTTTCTAGCAAACTTGAACATGTCATGTTTCCCAAGAGGCCAAGATAGCACACGGTGTACTGTTTTGCTGAAGTAGACTAGTTCGTGGGAAAAAAATACAGAATCACCTGAATCGTTCGGAAACAGGGAAATAAGCTTAACTTTTCTGATTTAAACTATAAAACGAGCTTTAAAAAACTATAAGCCCTAAAATATAGCATACATTCAACTTTGACCATTTGAGTTTTCATGCATTATTCTTGAGCATTTAAAAGTGGTGAATTTTTATTTTTGTGTACTAGCGAACAAGCTTATATTTTGAAGTATACGTTACATAGTGTAGCAGTGACCTGTCTAGAGAGAAAATTGGGTTCTTGACTCAAGCAGGAACCAAAATGTGTCTGTGTTCTCTGTAGCTGGTATGTACACCTACAGTGAGTGATGTCCTAAACCATTGTGATTAGTACACCCTTATTATGACATTACCTGGCCTCATATGTGACATTTCATTATGTCCAAAGGGCTCTTTTTTTTAATGACCTTTTTTAAAAAAAGATTTTATTTATTTGACAGAGAGAGATCACAAGTAAGCAGAGAGGCAGGCAGAGAGAGCAGGGGGAGCAGGCTCCCGGCTGAGCAGAGAGCCCAACAGGGCTCCATCCCAGGACCCTGAGATCATGACCTGATCTGAAGGCAGAGGCTTTAACCCACTGAGCCACCCAGGTGCCGCAAGGCTCTTTTTTAAAATAGCGTTTCTGAAACTAGGCTGTGTGTTTTCACCAATCTGTATATTTACTATGTAGAGTCCATTCCTGGGCGGGAGTGGGGGGATGAGAGGGGTGAGGGCGTAGGGGTTGTGGGCTTCTATTTAATCAATGATACCTCTTTCACTCTCATTTTTTTAGAGTGTTTTATAGAAGGGTCTAGTACAGTAAGGAGCATTCTGCTTCTCTGAGACCAAGCAAAGTAAAACCATGTCATTTAAATAAACTAACTCCTCCAGGTAATTCCTGTATTCAATTACTTTTCCCACCAATTACTGGAAAGTAATGGGAGCTCCCAAATACCTTGAGGGCATCCTTTCACATTGGTATAGTCCCACGGGGCAAATGGAAGCTGTCTTTTCCTAGCCCTCTAACTTAAGTGACTGAGAATACTCCTCAAATTCACTGCCTTTCTATCTGAAATGTCCCGAGGCATGCTGGAGGCTTGGGTCTAACAATGGTGGTAGAGTTGGAAGTTGCAACCTGGAGGTTATGAGGATTTAGGATACTGTACAATCTTACCCTGCCCCCACTTTTTTTTTTTTTTTTAAGCAGTCAAGCCTTTTTAGAAACCTAGAGTCTGCAGTAGGGTAATTGTCTTGGTAGTCCCTTTGCATGTAACTGGCTCCCCCCTTAACCTCTGGGAATCAGAGTTCCATCTTCAGTGAACTCTGATAAGGTTACACATGCATCCCTTTCCTCTTTAACACTGTTGTGACAGGCACCCTGTAATTGATCAGGGGTTTTAAGGCATCTTGTTGAGGTCCAGTCCATTTCAGTCCCTCAGGGCCCATCAGCATCCCCCCCCCCCCCGCCGCAAAATCAATACCAACTTCTGCCAGCACATACTAAGACCTGTACACTGACACATTCCAAAAGGATGGTGGCTGTTGTCCCAAACATTATTTTTTGACGCGTATACCACATGGAACCTTCAAAACACAATCTGAGCGGCTCCTGGCTGGCTCAATTGGAGGAGCGTGCAACTCCTAATCTCAGGGTCATAAATTTGAACCCCACGTTGGGTGTAGAGATTACTAAAAATAATAATAATAAGCTTTTTTAAAAAGTGCAATCTGAGAGTCCCCAAATTTTCCAGCCTTTAAAGTTTGTTGTTTTTACAACCCAGTAGAATAACTTGATCCTTGGAGCGCCTGGGTGGCTCAGTCGGTTAAACTTCTGCCTTTGGCTCAGGTCATGATTCCAGGGTCCTGGCTCCAGCCCCGCTTCGGGGCTCCCTCCTCCACGGGGAGCCTGCTTCTTCCTCTCCCTCTCCTGCTCCCCGGGTTTGTGCACTTGCATGCTTTCTCTTCCTCTCTGTCAAAATGTTTGTTTTTTTTTTTTAAATAACTTGAGCCTTTACGTTGCATGACTGACAGGAAATGCGTGTCTTCATGAATGTTGGAGGATTGGGCTAATGCCTACATACCTTGGTTGTTGCTGGTTACCTGTCACTTGGAATGGCTCCTTGTAGCTTCTCTCCTATTATCTCTAGCCTTCTGGTCTGTCACCACCTCTCCACATTTCTCCAGCATTCCCTGTGTACTTCCCAACTCACAAACCTGACTCTCCCTCCAGTCCTCTAGCAAAGCAGAAACCTAAGGAAACTTCAGTCTCTTTAATTAGCGATAATCGCGTCTCACATAAACCTCATTGGCTACGATACTGCCACTACCCAAAGCTTTTTAAACAGGACATGGCTTCTCTGGTCATCTCTAAGTCAGATCTGTGGCCATTAGGTGGGAACCCTTTGCTAAGCATAGGAAAGGGTTTGTCCCATCTCTCTTCCCCAATCTCATGAGCCTTTAAACCCATCCATCCCCTGGGCCCAGCTAGGAGAGTGCCAGGTCCCTAAACAAAAGGAATATGGGCACACACACAAGCCTTCGGAGAGTACTCCCCCTCCATGAGATAGTGTGTATTTGAAGTATTTATATTTGTGTTAGTTCATCAGTGTGGGGAGTTACCTTAATGTAAAGGAATTAACAACTTATCTCTGTATGACTGAGAGGATTCAACAGTGTGATTCTTTCTGGAACCAAATGCTTCTTCATGTTTCACTTCCATCCATAAAGCCCTAGCAAGCAATTCTGTGCTGGCAGTTGTGAGGATAACTGCTTTGTGCTTGCGGCCAGCAGCTAACAAGGGTTTAGAAGCATTCAGGGTTGGTCTCAGAGTCCCCAACACATTGTGACAGGTTTAGGCAACATGGGGTGCTCTGTGAGCAAGCACAAAGGCAGGGAGATGTAATCCGGGCTTGAGATGGTCAAGCAAGCCTTCTCAGAGGCAGTAACTTGTAAATTCAATCCAAAGGGAAGAAGTACAGGGGAAAGAGAAGAGGGTAAAGGACCTCCTACAACACAGTCTGTTTCAGGCCTAGGAGAGGCAGCAAGGCAGCTTTATTTAGAGAGCTGCTGGTAATTTAGTAGGATTACAGTGTAGGACACAAGAAGGGGAAAGGAAAAAGAAGAAAAACCACGAAGGCTGCTGAGTATAGACTGAGGCAGTGAAGGTTTCACCCCTCCTGTGTGGCCTCTCACACCATGCTCTTTTTTTTTTTTCATAAGATTATTTATTTATTTGGCGGAGAGAGAGCACAAGTAGGCAGAGCAGCACGGCACACAGAGGGAGAAGGAGAAACAGGCTCCTCACTGAGCAGGGAGCCAGATGCGGGACTCAGTCCCAGGACCCCGGGATCATGACCTGAGCCAAAGGCAGACTCGTAACAGACTGAGCTACCCAGTGCCCCACACCATGCTCTATCAACTGTACCATGCTATTATACTGATGAACATACTAAATGATCTTGAACATACTAAATGATCTTGGTTTTTACTTCTATATAATTCCATAAATTGTTCAGTTACTAGAGTAATCTACTAGTAATCTAATCTATGCCGATTTACTTGTTCATGCCATCAGTATTTATGAGGGCCTCCTCTGTGCCAAGTCCTGTACTAAGCACTGGGAATCTGTCAGTGACCAGAACATGTAACAATCCTTGCCATCTCAAAGATTAAATATATGAGGTAATAAAATAAATAAGCAAATTATGGGGCCCGTTAGAGTGTGATGAGTGTTACAGGAAAAAACAGAGCAGGATAAAGCGATTAGGAGTGTTGAGGATGAGAGCTATTCCAGTTTTAACTGGGATGGCCAAGTTGGGGAGTTGCATTTGACTTAAAGGAGGTGAAGGACCAGACTGTGTAAAACCTTGTAAGGTACTTGTAAAGTACCTGTGTAAGGCCTTGTAAAGCCTGTGTAAAGCCACTGTAAGGGCTTTGGCCATTGAGAAATTGGGAACCACTGGAAGCTCTTGAGAAGAGCAGCAATATAACTCACACTAAAGCTGCTGTGTAAATAATAGGAGCTTAGGCATAATGTAATGTACAACATGAAGACTATAGCTAACACTGCTATATGTGGTATTTTTAAGTTGCTAAGCGAGTAAATCCTAAAAGTTCTCATCACAAGGAAAAAACATTTTTTTCTCTTCTATCTGGTTGAGATGAGGGATGTTAACTTATTATGGCCATGATTTCACAATGCATTTATGCCAAGTCATGATGCCATACACCTTCAACTTATACAGTGCTGTATGGCAGTAAAACTGAAAGAAAACCAAGCATACACACACACACACACACACACACACACAAATAATAAAATAGGCTATTTAAAATTTAAGTGGACAAATGTGGAGGCAGGGAGATGGGTAAGGAGACTTGTCTAACAATGGAGTAGAATAGAGGTGAAAGGAGAGCCTTTGGGAAGGGACCAGACTAGATATTCTGAAGGTAAAGCCAACAGGGTTTCCTGGATGTAGGGGTAAAGGAAAGAGAGCCAAGGATGTCACCTAGGTTTCCAGCCTGACTGACTGGAAGGATGGAACTGGCATTTCCTGAGATGGGGAAGGCCTCAAGAGGAACAGGTTTGAAGGAGGTGTGGGAGAAAGGACGAGGGGGCATGCCAAGGGGAGGTAGCTGTCCCAGAGAACAGGGAGCTGGTGTAGGAGGTCAGAGTGTGGATGCTACCAGCAGGAGAGACAGGTGCTGGAAGCTGGTAAATGTCTACCATGGATAAGAGGTGCCATAAATGTTGCCATGTTAACTGAAGAGATTCACTTTGAAATGCAGTGTAGACAATGTCCCCTTGAAAATGAAAATGTCAGAAAGAACAAATGTTTAAAAAGTTAATCGTTTTTGTCCTCCTTCTGAAACAATGAAAAATAACGCTATGCTTCAGAAGCCTCAACACTGCAAGCCACATATTCATGAGGTGTTTTTGAGATTCCCAGAGGGCTGAGTGAGGTAGAGCAAGGACTGGGCCCTGGAGCACTCCTGTTAGGGAGTCATCCAGGGGAAAGATAGAGGACTGTCAAGGAGATAGAGGAGTAGCCAGTGAGATACTGGTAAAAACAAAGAACGTGGTATGCCAAGCCAGATAAAATATTGTAAGTTGTTTAACATCCACTATCTATAAAAGATGAAACGAATGTCACCATTTTAATGGAATATACTTACTTTGAAACACAATGCACACAATGCCCCCTTGTAAATGAAAATGTTAAAAAGAACAAATTTCCTGCAAAGTTAATCGTCTTTATGTCCTTTATGAACCAATGAAAAGCAACACTATACTTTAGAAGCCTCAAAGTACAAGCCACATATTCATAAGCACTGCATTTCGGTAGATGTGCATGCACACACACGCACACACGCACACACACACACACCCTAAGTGTGAGTGCCAGAGTTGAGGTGAGTGGGAGCAATGAAGAGATGCTATATGGTGTTTGCTCAATGAAAGAAGTGAAAAAAATAAAGCCTTCAGTAATAAGTGTTGCCAGAAGCGCAGCTTTGGGGTTTGGGGAGTGTGGTTAAGGGTAGAGACGGGATTGAATCCAGGCTCTGAGGTTATTTATTGCTCCGAAAACTAAGTTCTTAAAAAAACAGTGATCACATAGCTCTCTGGGGACAAAGTGTCTTTGTCGGTACAGGGCAGAGAGGGACTTCAGGTAAGTCAGTTCTGGCTGCCACAGCTTGGGGTGGTGGTAGCTGAAGTCGAAGCAGGGGAAGCATTCCTTGAACACCAGGGCCCAGGCCTGGCAGGAAGGCCTGAAGAGCTTCGTGCTTTCCAGCGACGTGAGGGGAGCAGCACTGGGGGGGTGGGGCACTGGAATGCTAATAAATATAGGTGACACAGGATAGCCCCGTGGGATGGAAGCCTCCATACTGTCAAGATGGTGATTCTCCCTAAATTGACCTGCAGATTCAAAACAATCCATATCAAAAACCCAGCAGGCTTTTTTTTCTTTTTTTTGGCAGAAATGAACAGGCTGATCCTGAAATTCATATGGAAATGTAAAAGCTCTAGAAGGGCCAAAGCGGTTTTGAAAAAGGACATAGTTAAAAGACTTACGCTTTCCAATTTCAAAATGCACTATGAAACTACAGAAATCAAGACAGTGTTGTACTGGCATAAGTACAGACATATCGATCAATGGAACAATATTGAGGGTCCAGAAATAAACCCTTTAATGGCCAATTTATTTTCTACAAAGATGCCAAGGCAATGCAATAGAGAAGAGATTGTCTTTTCAACAAGTAGTGCTGGGACAATCGGATATCCGCATGTAAAAAGAGTTAAGCCCTTTTGGGTGGAGCTAAACCCTTTCCTCACACTTTACATAAAAATTAACTCAAAATAGGTCATAGGCCTAAATATAAGAGCTGAAACTATCAACCTTTGAGAAGAAAACCTAAGGGTAAATTTTTGTGAACTTGGGCTAGGCAAAGTGTTCTCTTTTTCTAATTGTTATTTTTTTTTATTTTTAAAAGATTTTATTTACTTATTTGACCGGGGCGGGGGGGTGGGGGGGACACAAGCAGCGGGAGTGGGAGAGGAAGAAGCAGGCTTCCTGCTGAGCAAGGAGCAGGATGTGGGGCTTGATACCAGAACCCTGGGATCATGACCTGAGCTTAAGGCAGACGCTTAACAACTGAGCCACCCAGGCGCCCCTAGATAAAGTGTTCTTAAGTATGATACCAAACGCATGATTCATAAATGAAGAAATAAATTGGACTTCATCAAAGTTGAAAACTTATGCTCTTCAAAGATACCATTAAGAAAATGAAAAGACAACCGACCAGCTGGAAGAAAACATTTGCAAATCATGTGTCTGATAGAGACTGGTATCCAGAATCCATAAAGAACTCTTACAACTCAATAATAAGAAAAATAAGCAACCCAATTTTTTTTTTTTAGATTTTATTTATTTAGTCAGACAGAGAGAGAGCGCAGGAGCGAGCACCGGCAGACAGAGTGGCAGGCAGAGGCAGAGGGAGAAGCAGGCTCACTGCTGAGCAAGGAGCCTGATGTGGGACTCGATCCCAGGACGCTGGGATCATGACCTGAGCCGAAGGCAGCTGCTTAACCAACTGAGCCACCCAGGCGTCCCTAAGCAACCCAATTTAAGAACGGGCTGGAATAATAGAAGAAAGATGAATGGCTAATAAGTACGTGAAATGATGCTCAATACATCATTAATCATTAGAGAAATGCAAATGAAATCTGCACCTACTTGAATATCTAATAAAAAGAAAAAAACAGTACCAAGCGTTGTTGAGGATGTGGAGAAACTGGAGCCCTCATAGACTGCTGGTAGGGATGTAAAACGTGCAGCCACTTTAGAGTCTGTTCAGGGGCCCCTGGGTGGCTCAGTCATTAAGCGTTGCCTTTGGCTCAGATCATGATCCCAGGATCCTGGGTTCAAGCCCCGCATCGGGCTCCTTGCTCATCAGGAAGCCTGCTTCTCCCTCTCTCACTTCCCCTGCTTGTGTTCTCTCTCTTGTGTGTCTCTGTCAAATAAATAAATCTTTTTTTAAAAGTTTTTATTTATTTATTTGACAGAGAGAGAGAGAAAGAGAGAGAGACGGCGAGAGAGGGAACACAAGCAGTGGGAGTGGGAGAGGGAGAAGCAGGCTTCCCACAGAGTGGGGAGCCTGATGTGGGGCTTGATCCCAGAACGCTGGGATCACGACCTGAGCTGAATGCAGACGCTTAACAACTGAGCCGCCCAGGCGCCCCTACTTAAAATCTTAAAAAAAAGGTTTGACTATTCCACAAAATGTTAAACATTAGATTTGCCATCAGACTCAGCAATTGCACAACTAGATATTTACCAAGAGAAAGAAAACATGTTTTCATAAAAATGTGTACAGCAATGTTCACAGGAGCATTATTCACAACAAAAACTTGTACACCAGTGTTCGTAGCAGTATTATTCACAATAGCCAACCATCCAAATACCCATCAACTGGTGAAAGAATTAACAAAATGTGGTATGTGCATACATGGAATTAACTCAGGAATAAAAAGGAATGAACAGCTATTGATAAGATACTATGACATGGATGACTCTTAAAACCACTATGCTTAGTGAAAGAAGCCAGATGCAAAAAACTACATATTATATGATTCCAATTACGTGAAAGTTCCAGAAATCGTCCTTAGAGACAAAGGCTTTTAGTGGTTGCCCCAGGGCCAGAGATGGAAAGGGAGACTGACTGCAGATAGACATGAGGGATCTCTCTGGGGTGACAGAAATATTCAAAATCTGGATTGTGGTTACCAGCTCTGAAAATATTACTAAAAATCACTGAATTGTATACTTAAAGTGGGTGAATTTCATGGTATGCAAATTTTACCTCAAAGCTAACTTTTTTTTTAAAAAGAGATTTGGGAATAAGTTTTTTTTCTCTTTACTTATTTAAGAGAGAGAGAGACTAAGAGAGATCGAGAATGAGAGGGGGTAAGGTCAGAGAGAGAAGCAGACTCCCTGGGAGTCTCATGTGGGGCTGGATCACAGGACTCCAGGATTATGACCTGAGCAGAAGGCAGTCGCTTAACCAACCGAGCCACCCAGGCACCCACCTCAAAGCTAACTTTTTGAAAAGAGTATACTTGTAATTGCCTGTGAATTCTAGCTCTGCTACTTACAAGCTGTGGAATTATTGGCGTGTTATGTAATCTTTTAGGGACTCAGTTTCCTCACCTGTAAAAATGGGAATTATACTATCTACTTCATCAGATTGTTGTGCAGGATAGATAAAGTGAATACTTGTTAAGTCAGCGCCAATATTTAACTATAATTTTAAATTAATATTATTTTTTGTGACATTTCTATTTTAGTACGTTTCTGACAATGGAGCATATTATGTTTTATTTATAATCAATGAATTTTATTTTTCATTGAGAAATAATTCACATACCATAAGATTCCCTCTTTTTTTTTTTTAAGATTTTTTTTTTATTTATTTATTAGAGAGAGCGAGCACAGGCAGACAGAGAGGCAGGCAGAGAGGCAGAGGGAGGAGCAGGCTCCCTGCTGAGCAAGGAGCCCGATGTGGGACTCGATCCCAGGACGCTGGGATCATGACCTGAGCTGAAGGCAGCCGCTTAACCAACTGAGCCACCCAGGCGTCCTGATTCCCTCTTTTAAACTATACAATTCACTGGTTTTTAGTATAGTCACAAAGTTGTGCAAGCATCACTACTTTGACATTTTTTTAAATTGAAGTATAGTTGACCTATAATATTACATTAATTTCAGGTTTATGACATAATGATTCGACATTTCTACAATTTTATCACCTCAATGGATTTTTCTGAGTTGGCTGGTGTAACTATTCAGAATTTAAGATTAAATTCTAAATTTATAAGCTTACAAATCTGTAAGTTCCTGAAGTTAGGAACTAAATGCCTCTATTCAAATACAATGTACAGTCTCTACCATCACTTAAACAATGAATGCATTTATTGAAATAGAACTTCCTATTTTAGGTAAACTGTTGTAACCTAAAACTTATGTGATAGAAAACATATTCCTTTTAATCTTACTTCAGTATTCTATGAACACAGGTGTGGGGAGAAACAAAAATTACTCGACTTCTTTGTGATACACCGTGAAAAAAAAAGGAAGTTCCCCGAAGTCTTTAAATTTGAAAACACCGATTTAATGGTCATCTTCCCATCGAAGAAGTGACTTTTCCTGTATGGGCTTAAAAACAGCAACAGCAACAACAAAAAACACCTCCTTGGGCGCTCTTAAAACACCTAGCTCCATCCTATGCTAACTCCACGCTGTGCAGTTTAGAGCCACCACAGACCGCCTCCCAGGCCCTAGAAACCTGAGAACAAGTTAGGGACTTTGCTCTTCCGGAACATGCCTGAGCCGCTGAGCACTTCATCAAACCTCCGCGCGAGGGCGCCCTCCCGGCCACCCGCCAGGTGACGCGAACGCCGTAAGTGCGGCCAGCGTGGCCATCACAGCCTAGCCGCACCCCAAGCGATCTCGCCTTATTAAATTATGGAAATCGGCAAAGATGGACAGCCCCATCGTCTGTCCTCACACCCCAAGAGAACATTCCCAGCTTCCGGGAAACTCTTCCGGCCATCCCCGCGGGAACCGGAAATGGCTTCTCCCCCCGCCAGCGCGCTTGGCGGTTGCATCACCCGCCTAGCGGAGGGGGAGGGGGGACCTTCTTTTGGGGCTGCCCTCAGCGTTGCCTGCACAAAAATCCATCAGGTCTGCACGAATAGATTCCAAAACTTTGCCTCCTGTTTTTTTAGTGAGTCTTCCGTCAGGCATTGTGTAAACCTAAGCGTAGAGAAGTCCAAGTAGCGAGGACCCTGCGGCACTGGCCAGCCTCCTTTCCCAGGCGTGGGTCCTAGTCGGCCTTCCCGCCTCCGCTTCCCCGCCCCACAAAAGGGGACCTGCGTTCGGTCAGGCGGCAGCTGGGGCGACTTCCTTCCTCTCGGAGCAAGATGGCGGGGGGTGAGGCTGGAGTGACTCTGGGGCAGCCGCATCTTTCTCGCCAGGATCTCGCCACTTTGGTAAGGTTTCGTTCTGCAAGGATGCGGAGTAAACTCAGGAGTGGATGATCGAGCCTCCGGGGAGGCCTTGAGACGAGGCAGTGCCTGGCTCTCGGGAGCATGTGTTAGGAGGGAGGAGACTCGTGCCGCCGCCTGCAGCTCGGCAAGTCCGCGAGCTGTGCATGGGGCTCTGAGATTGTGGGACCCCAAGCCCACGAAGGATTCGGCTGGAAAGTCATGGTGTTAAGTGTTCCTAAGGCTTTTGTTTCTGAAGGTCTGGGAAGGGAGTATCTACCTTGTCCTCAGTGCGTATGCTGACAAGGTTGCCGGGGCGGGGTGGGGGTGGGGGTTCGGTCTCGGGCTCTGACATCTCCCATAGTGAGTGGAGGTGTCGTTCTCTAACGATGAAGGACTTTTAGGGCTTCCCAGTCATCAAAGTACAATATTGCTTTTGCAGGAAAAGTGCTTTAGAAGTAGAGGAGAGCTGTTCACATGGTGGCAGGCTATGGGTAGCAAATGTAAAGTCAAGGGAAAAGCCTTACGTACAGCGATTTAAAATAAAAATGTTTCATTGCAGGATGTTACGAGGTTGACACCACTTTCACACGAAGTTATCAGCAGACAAGCCACAATTAATATAGGTAAGATAATAACTTGCGACATGACTTTATCTCGACAAGTAATTTTATTATCTTCTCCCTTTGTGTGATTATTTGAATTTTATGAGGACGCAGATATTCAAGAAATAGACTTTGAGTCCGTGTGAGTAAAACACCTGCCGGATTTTGTGGGAGGCATATGTTGTTCACGCCTAGCTCATGTCTAGGTGAGAAGAAAAGGTACAGATATATGAAAAATTTAGTAGCATAAAGCAAAATGTAGTCATATGCAGCAGAAGAGGTGAAAATATGGTACTTGCCACACAGGGTTGTTGCAAGGGCATAATTCTCAAAAGTTTTATTTGGTATATAAGCGATTATTAAGTAGAAGGGGGTTTTTCCTCCCCTAATTGCCACCTAGAACTTTAGAGGAGAAGGTTTGTTGACTGTAAATTTAGGGTATTTGACAGAAGCGGCACAATTAAATCTAGTTAAAAGTAACTACCATCAGGTTATAGTAAGTTATAAGATACTAAGATACATTCTACCGGGGTGCCTGAGTGGCTCAGTGGGTTAAAGCCTCTGCCTTCAGCTCGGGTCATGGTCCCAGGGTCCTGGGATCGAGCCCCGCATCGGGCTCTCTGCTCGGCAGAGAGCCTGCCTCCTCCTCTCTCTCTGCCTGCCTCTCTGCCTACTTGTCATCTCTGTCAAATAAATAAATAAATCTTAAAAAAAATCCTTAAAAAAAAAAAGATACATTCCAACCTTGATAGCATTACCATAATTAAAACTGGGTTGTCCTCCTATTTTTGTGGTCTTTTTGGTTGTGTCAGGACTCATACTTTTTTACTTCACTGTGGTTATGCCGGAAGGTTCTTTAGTATCTAAGATTTTATCTTTTTATTCAGTGTTTGTTTTATTTTTTTTAATTTTTTTAAAAAGATCTTATTTATTTATTTGTCAGAGAGCGAGAGCGAGCACAAGCAGACAGAGAGGCAGGCAGAGGGAGAAGCAGGCTCCCCGCCGAGCAAGGGACCCGATGCGGGACTCCATCCCAGGACACTGGGATCATGACCTGAGCCAAAGGCAGCCGCTCAACCAACTGAGCCACCCTGGCATCCCTTGAGTGTTTGTTTTAAATGAAGGCAGTTTTTTATGTGATTAGAAACATAAGATGAATAGTTTTTGCTGTACTGGAGTGTAGTTTTTTATGAGATTGTCATTACAGGGAAAGTTCCATTTAGTCCTGTATCAGAATAAGGTTTTGGTAGGAAAGAATATGAAGGAGGAAAAACTGAAGTCACTGTTGGTCTTATGTTGATATTTATAGTGAGTTTTAGCTTTGGGTTTTCTACTCCAGTGCTTTCTGAAATAGTGTTTTGTGTAACTGAATGCTCAAAATTAAATTCTTATACTTTGTCTATAGGTACAATTGGTCATGTAGCTCATGGGAAATCCACAGTTGTAAAAGCTATTTCTGGAGTTCACACTGTCAGGTTCAAAAATGAACTGGAAAGAAATATTACAATCAAGCTTGGATATGCTAATGCTAAGGTGAGTTTGTGTTGTAGAACTAGAAATAACTTTGTTGAATGTGCAGATAACAAATTCGAATCTTTTTTTCATTGGAATTTTTAGATTTATAAACTTGACGACCCAAGTTGTCCTCGGCCAGAATGTTATAGATCCTGTGGAAGTAGTACACCAGATGAGTTTCCTACAGACATCCCAGGGACCAAAGGGAATTTCAAATTAGTCAGGTGACCTCTTTCAGAAAACACCTTATACTTCATGTTCTATTGTCTTGTGATTGTGCTTTTTGAAATATTTAACTGAGATAATAAATTTTGAAACTAATTGCTGAGTATTTTTTTCTATTTTTTGGTGTTCTTATTGTCTATAATGACAGTAATTAGAAAAGTCTCAGTCATCCTCATCCTCAATTTAGATACTTGTATGTAAGTTCTCCAAAGGAAAGGTATCATGTGAGCAAATGGAATGGAGGGAAACACAGCTCGTTGGATTTAGGGGAAGCTTTTGGCCAGGCTTCCTACATTTCTTTTAAATAATGTTGTTTCTGTTTTTTAGATAGGGGATGAACAAAGCCATTCTTAATTACTTCTCTTCAGTACGTGGGCTTGTTACCCATCAAGTTTCTGAATGTGATTCATATCCTGGTTTTTTATCAGACGTTACAGACTCCTATTCCCTAGTGATGTTAATGGGGTTGGGGATGGCCCACAGGAAATTTTACATTGGGCCAGGGCTGGGACTGGGGAAAGGTAAGTGAAGCCCTTGCCTTGAACCCCAAATGTAAGGGGGGAAATCCTAAAGAAAAAGAAAAAAAACAAAAACCTCAGTGATCAGGATAAACAGTATTTCAAGGCAATGCTTTTTGAAATTGATGCAAAGAAATCTTAATAGAATATTATTTGTTTAAATAAAGACAACTCACAATTGCACATTTTTTTCCTCTTGCTTCAGTATCATTTTTGGTTCAGTGTGGCATTATTAGTTACCTTTGATATTTTGCTCATCATGAATTTGTTTGCATTTTGTTTTTATTTTTTTTTAATTTTTAATTTTTTTTTCAAAGATTTTATTTATTTGACAGAGATCACAAGTAGGCAGAGAGACAGGCAGAGAGAGGGGGGAAGCAGGCTCCCCGCCGAGCAGAGAGCCCGATGTGGGCCTCGATCCCAGGACCCTGGGACCATGACCTGAACTGAAGGCAGAGGCTTTAACCCACTGAGCCACCCAGGCGCCCCCTGCATTTTGCTTTTAAAAATCTTAAAAATTTAAATGTTATTTATCTTGATTAGCGAGTTTTTTGGCACTCTCTTAAATTTTTTTTTAAGCCAGTGTTTTTTTTTTGTTTTTTTTTTAAGATTTTATTTATTTAGTTGACAGACGGAGATCACAAGCAGGCGGAGAAGCAGGCAGAGAGGAGGAAGCAGGCTCCCTGCTGAGCAGAGAGCCCGATGCGGGGCTTGATCCCAGGACCCTGGGACCCTGGGACCACGACCTGAGCCGAAGGCAGAGGCTTTAACCCACTGAGCCACCCAGGCGCCCCATAGCACTCTCTTAAATTTTGCACCTAAGGCAAATATCTCACTCAGCCTCACCCTGGTTCTGGTCCTCGTCAGAGATCAGCAAACTTTTTTTTATAAGTGGCCGTATCATAAATAGTTACATCTCTGCAGGCCGTAGGTTCTCTGGGAAGAAGCTACTCATCTCTGCTCTTGTGTTATGAAAGTAGATGCAAATAATGTGTGCTTGAGTGGGTATGGGCCAGATTTGGCCTAAGGGCCTTAGTTTGCTAACCCCTGTTTTAGATCATGACCGTGTGAGCATACACTCTTTAAAAGTAGTAATTCTCAATGAGTATCAGTTTTGCTAAAATATTATTGCCGTCTCTACTTCAGATTGGCAGTTCCAGCTTTTCAAGGTGCTGGAGGAATTTTTGGCAAATTATTTTTTTAGGTGGCAGTGCCCATTCTGTTAATACTATTTTAGCTTTCAAATCGATGATGTTTCCAGTACACATTTTATATCATGCTCTATACCATATTCATTTTGATTGGATTTGGGAATTTCTATCTGTGGAAATATGTATTGATTTTAGGACTGATTGTTATTTCTTCATTGTTAGACATGTTTCCTTTGTTGACTGTCCTGGCCACGATATCTTGATGGCTACTATGCTAAATGGTGCAGCAGTGATGGATGCAGCTCTTCTGTTGATAGGTAAATATATCAGAATTGGTTTCGACAAATCAGTGTGGAGTAAATCCAAGATAGAATATTAAAGGGGAACTAAGGACATTAAGGGCTGTATCCATTACCTAAGAGTGACACAAATGGGAGCTAACATGTCATCCAGGATGACATCCCTGCCTATCAGGTATCACAAAATACTAAGTAAGATAGATGTGGGCTGATAAGAGATTTCTTAGGCTAGTATATATTTTCAAAATCAGTAGTGCACTTTTCCTACCTAGATTACATGAGATGATTTATTATTTTAGTTAAATATTTTTGTAAGTGTACATGTATTTTTCATCCGCAGCGATGTTGATATATAGTGGTTTTATTTAGATGCAAATCTTATTCATAGTAAGTGCTGACGTGTAGACCTAATTGGGGTTTTCAAAGCTAGGGTTGTGCTACCTTCCTTATGTGAGCTGTCAAGAGATTTCATTGCTATGGGACATTGTTTTTATTTTACTGAAGATTTTGTTTGAGATTGAGAGACAGAGATAGTGAGAGAGGGCAAGAGCAGAGAGGAGAGGGAGAAGCAGGCTCCCCACTAAGCAGGGAGGGAGCCTGATGCAGGGCTCGATCCTGGGACCCTGGGATCATGAACTAAGCCAAAGGCAGACACTTAACGTATGGGACATAGTTTTTTAAAGGGTGCCAAGTAGATACAGTACAAGACTGCTCAACATCACTGCTTGGGGAAGTTGATTGTTGGAATGCCCAAGAAAACATGCCAATGTTTATGATACTCTTGGTTGTCTGTGCATTTAGTGTTCTTGTCTCCCTTTGTTAGGGAGTACCCTTTGGTAGTAGTTGAAATTCACAGACTGTATTGTTTTCCTTTAATTACTCTCTACCTCTTAGGAGGTGAACTGGGCCAAAACATCTCTAAGACTGGATAGAGCCAGAGGGCTATACCTTATACCTGAGCAAAGGGCAGACCCTGGGATGCCAAACTTATTGATTCCAAGCTTCTTGCATAGCACCAGGGATGAAAGTCAGATGATCTGGAGGCTCCAGTGAATGCAGGCACAGAGGGTGAAACAGGGCAAACGGTGGATGCTTGGCAGTGATATCCAGGACTTTTGCCTGCAGTAAGGCTAGGATATGCAAAAGTTTCCTTCATTAGGTGCCAGGTAAATTTGTTTTGGTAGTAAAATACACATAAAATGAAATTTACCATTATAGCTATTTAAAGTACACAACTCAGTGACATTAAGTACATTAACAGTGTTCTATAAGCATCACAAATTTCTAGTTCCAGACATTCTCATTGCCCCAAAAGGATACCCCATGCCCGTTAAGCAGTCACTTTATGCCATACCTTCCCTCCAGCTCCTGACAACCACTAATCTGCTTTCTGTCCCTTTGGATTTGTCTATTCTGGATGTTTTCAGTTAATTCTCATGCATCTTTTTTATTCTTCATCATTTAGCTGGTAATGAGTCTTGTCCTCAACCTCAGACTTCTGAACACCTGGCTGCTATAGAAATCATGAAACTGAAGCATATTTTGATTCTACAAAATAAAATTGATCTGGTAAAAGAAAGTCAGGCTAAAGAACAGTATGAACAGATCCTTGCATTTGTACAAGGTAAGAAATCATAATCACTAATAAATCTATGAATCACTTTGAGAGGTATTTAATCCAGATACCACATGTTAAATTTAACTTTTACTATAATAGACTATCCAAAATAGATGAATTTTGCATCTTTTTAAAAAATTTTTTACTATTTATCTGTCAGAGAGAGAGAGAGAGAGAGATCACAAGTAGGCAGAGAGGCAGGCAGAGAGAGAGGAAGCAGGCTCCCCGCAGAGCAGAGAGCCCGATGTGGGGCTCGATCCCAGGACCCTGAGATCATGACCTGAGCTGAAGGCAGAGGCTTACTGAGCCACCCAGGTGCCCCAAAGTTTTGCATCTTAAAACCTTATTTACCTACCTACTACTTGTTAGCTGCCTGTTAGAATTAGTGAAATCTATGTTTGTGAATTTGATAAACTAAAGCACATACATTTTTTTCATCCATGTGTATTTAAAATATCTTACTGAGGTATAGTTGATGTACTATGTTAGTTTCAAGTGTATAATATAGGGATTCAACAGTTCTGATAATTCAGTACATAATGCAGTGTTCCCGACAGTAAATATAGTTACTGTCTGTTACCACACAAAAGTTGTTAAAATATTGTCTATATTCACTATGCTAAAAATTTCATCTCAGTGACTTCTTTTATAATTGGAAGTTTAAACTGAAGTATATTTTTGCTGGCTGAAAGTTAAGACTGAAGTTGCTGGAAACTGTGAGTCAGTTTAGGAAAAAAAAGTCCACCTTAATGAACAAAAGCTTTTTTTGTTTTGAACTTGAGTCTTACACTATTCTTACCGAGTACTTTGATCATTGCAACTGACAATGATATATTTAATCTTTATAGTGTTCATTTCTCTGTTCCATTCATTTCTCTGCTGCATAAGGCTTTTCATTTCAGGGAAGACATGATGCATGTTATTGTTGACAATTCTCTCTCAGCTTTGTTCAAAGGATTGATTCTCATGAACCTAGTTCTGTCGTGATGAAAAAAAATAAGTCATTTTGATTAAAATCTAATTATGTTTGGTCCAGTTCTTTGACCAACCTATTTGACATATAATTAATAAGGAGCAAATATTTTATGAGTCAGTAGTCTTTGATTAGCAAAGAGTCTGTAATTTTACCTTGACATTATTTGGAGGTTAATTGCATGTTACTAGAAATCTTTAAACTAGTAAAGTGCTTTTTCCCAGGAGTGTTAATATTTATTTCTTTAGATGGTATTATCATTTTAGCATAGTAAACACATGTGTAAATATGTTTTAACAATTTTTTTCCATAAAAGGAGTAGTATTCGTTTTTAGGAGTAAAACCAACAGAACACTGCCACCCTTCTAAATCTTTTTTTTTTTTTAGATTTTATTTGTTTATTTGACAGAGATCACAAGTAGGCAGAAAGGCAGGCAGAGAGAGAGGAAGGGAAGCAGGCTCCCTGCTGAGCAGAGAGCCCAATGCGGGGCTCGATCCCGGGACCTTGGGATCATGACCTAAGCAGAAGGTAGAGGCTTTAACCCACTGAGCCACCCAGGCGCCCCTACTGCCACCTTTCTAAACAGAATTATCACTTTTCACCTGTTGGCATTTGTGTAAGGATGTTTAGGCATCTATTTTAGTGTTTCTTGGTTTTGTTTTTAAAGATTTTATTTATTTATTTGACAGAGATTACAAGTAGGCAGAGAGACAGGTGGTGTGTGTGTGGGGGAAGCAGGCTCCCTGCTGAGCAGAGAGCCCAATGCGGGGCTAGATCCCAGGACCTCAGCGAGATCATGACCTGAGCTGAAGGCAGAGGCTTAACCCATTGAGCCACCCAGGCGCCCCTGTTTTTTGTTTTTTGTTTTTTAAAAATTTATTTTAGAGAATGGGCAGAAGAAGAGGGAGAGAGAGTCTCTCAAGCAGACTCCCTGCTGAGCACAGGGTCTGATGTGGGGCCCAATCACATGATTCCAAGATCATGACCTGAGCTGAAACCAAGAGCTGGAGGCTCAATTGACTGAACCACTCAGACACCCCAAGGCATCTATTTTTGTAATCTTAACTTTTTCATGTAACATAGAAAGACCAAGTTCTGTAAAAGTAAAGAATTTTTTTTTTTAAGTAAAGAATTTTAATCTTTCTGAATTTCGTGTAGGTACAGTAGCAGAAGGAGCTCCTATTATTCCAATTTCTGCTCAGCTGAAATACAATATTGAAGTTGTTTGTGAGTACATAGTGAAGAAAATTCCAGTACCACCAAGAGACTTTACTTCAGAACCCCGACTTATTGGTAAGTGATAGTATTTGTCTTTAACTTTTTTTTTTTTTAAGATTTTATTTATTTTTTTGACACAGAGAGAGAGAGAGAGACAGCAAGAGAGGGAATACAAGCAGGGAGAGTGGGAGAGGGAGAAGGAGGCTTCCCGCTGAGCAAGAAGCCTGACTTGGGGCTTGGTCCGAAGACCCTGGGATCACGACCTGAGCCGAAGGCAGAGGCCCAACCCACTGAGCCACCCAGGCACCCCTATCTTTAACTCTCAGTTTGATCTTTTTTATATTGATGATTCCTCTTGAAGGATGTTTATTAATACTTCTTTCTGTAGAGATAAAAACAGTCTTCATAAATTTTTTTGATTCTGGGATTGTATTGTCAATGCTAGATTGCATTACTGGAAGAGGGACAGAGTCCCCATACAGAAGGAACTTTTAACCTTTTTGTGGTCTGTATATGGTATGTCACATGATCAGGATGGAGTTATACAGTATTCTCCGTGGAATTAAAATGTTTTGGTCAGTAACAGGATATTAGAACTTTCATACAGATGTTTTTATTGTACCGTTAATGAAGATTTTACTTTTACTTAAGTTCATAGGACCAATATTGGTACTATGCTAAGCTTGTGGTTCCTACACAGATGTAGGAGCCTTTTTAAGACAGATATTTGAGCCTCTCTGAGCCTGCACCACTTTATATCATGGGAAGAGTTCTCTTGGGTAGTTGTGATGTGTATCCTTGTTTAAAATCACTGTCCTTTTTTTTTTTAAAATATTTTATTTATTTATTTGAGAGAGAGTGAGAGAGAACATGAGAGGGGAGAAGGTCAGAGGGAGAAGCAGACTCCCTGTGGAGCTGGGAGCCCGATGCGGGACTCAATCCCAGGACTCCAGGATCACTTCCTGAGCCGAAAGCAGTGGCTTAACCAACTGAGCCACCCAGGCACCCCCAAAGTCACTGCTCTTGACCTACGTTCAGTGCATGTAGTTGAAAGTTGTTTTGTAGTTTTTTTGTTTTGTTTTGTTTTAAGATTTTATTTTATTTATTTGACAGAGACACAGTGAGAGAGGGAACACAAGCAGGAGGAGTGGGAGAGGGAGAAGCAGGCCCTCTGCTGAGCAGGGAGGCCAACGTGAGTCTCTATCCCAGGACTCTGGGATCATGACCTGAGCTGAAAGCAGATGCTTAGCAACTGAGCCACCCAGGTGCCCATGTTTTGTAGTTTTAAAACTAAGTTTTAATTTAAGAAGTTATACAGAGTTAGATAAAGGAAAAAAAGTCCACAGTCTCCCTGCCTTTTGCTTCTAGCCCTTTAGCCCAGAAGCAACCAAACAAAGTTAATGGTGTGTACTAGTCTCACACCTTCCTCTTTATGCACATCATTATGTATAAACATGTACGTGTTTCCCATTTCAGTTTTACTTTATGGAAATGGGATTGTACTCTGTGTGTTACTTGTGTCTGGTTTTGTGTGTGTGTTTTTTTTTTTTAAATAGAATATGTGGGTTATTCTTTTAGGTCATTATATTATAGGTCTGACATCCTTTTTTAGGGGTGCCTGGGTGGCACATTAGGTTAGGCATCCAGCTCTTGGTTTCAGCTCAGGTCGAGATCTCAGGGTCATGGAATTGAGCCCCATGTCAGGTTCCATGCTCAGCGTGGAGTCTGCTTAAGTTTTTCTCTCCCTCTGCCCATCCCCCCAGCATGCATGTATGCTCTCTATCTCAAATAAATAAATCAGTCTTTAAAAAAAAAAAAAAAAGAAAAGAAACATTCTTTAATACCTGCTAAGGTTCCATAGTATGGATGTACCATAATATGCCTCCTGTCAATTAACTTTTAATTTATTTCCACTATTTTCATCATAAGTAAACCTGCAATAAATGGAAGAGTAATGATAATAGATTTTGTCACAAAGTTGCCCATGTATATAAATATTATATGGCTGCTATCTTAGAAAAATTTTCTTAGTAAAGAATATTTCCTTTAAAATTAAAATGAGCAGATTCGGCTTTAATTTGTTTTGTTTTCTTTCAGTTATTAGGTCCTTTGATGTCAACAAACCTGGCTGTGAAGTTGATGACCTTAAGGGTGGTGTAGCTGGTGGCAGTATTCTAAAAGGAGTATTAAAGGTGAACGGGATTTTGATTGTTGTGTTTTTGTTTATTTTTCCCTTCTCTTATAGGGTGAATAGTGTGGACACTCCAAATTAAAAGTAAAAATTTTTTCTTAAATATTTTATTTACTTTAAATTAGAGAGGGACGCCTGGGTGGCTCAGTTGGTTAAGCGGCTGCCTTCGGCTCAGGTCATGATCCCAGGGTCCTGGGATCGAGTCCCACATCGGGCTCCTTGCTCAGCAGGGAGCCTGCTTCTCCCTCTGCCTCTGCCTGCCACTCTGCCTGTGCTCGCTCCCGCTCTCTCTCTAACAAATAAATAAATAAAATATTAAAAATAAATAAATAAATTAGAGAGATCACAAGTAGGCAGAGATGCACGCGGCAGGAGGGAAGCAGACTCCCCGCTGAGCAGAGAGCCTACTGCGGGACTTGATCCCAGG
>ML098506.1:511-14560 GCA_003697995.1 Taxidea taxus jeffersonii | reverse complement strand
CCCTTTTTTTTTTTTTTAATAACAATTCTCGACATAGAGAAATAATTGCCTTTTCAGTTTGGGCATCTTCCTATTAAGGCTTCTGCTATATAAGTGGTAATGGTGTTGTCCACAGTAATTTTAATTACTAACTTCTGTGTTCTTCTGTTTTACAGGTGGGCCAGGAGATAGAAGTCAGACCTGGTATTGTTTCCAAAGATAGTGAAGGAAAACTCATGTGTAAACCAATCTTTTCCAAAATCGTGTCCCTTTTTGCAGAACATAACGATCTTCAGTATGCTGCTCCAGGAGGTCTTATCGGTAAGGATTTTTCTCTCATCCCTACATTTTTGTTGTATTTTTCATGGGAAAAGGATTATCCAAAAAGATATATTGTAGATTTTTTTTTAATTTTTTTTAAGAGTTTATTTATTTATTTGTTAGAGAGAGAGCGCAAGCACAGACAGACAGAGAGGCAGGCAGAGGGAGAAGCAGGCTCCCTGCCGAGCAAGGAGCCCGATGTGGGACTCGATCCCAGGATGGTGGGATCATGACCTGAGCCAAAGGCAGCCGCTTAACCAACTGAGCCACCCAGGCGTCCCATATTGTAGATTTTTAACTGGGCATTTCAAATAATTGATTGGGGTGGGGAACATTAATGTGGTTAAGTTATTGGTCTTAGTTCATAAGATGGTTTCATGTGTTTGTAAAAACTATTTCTAAGGATAAAGAAGAATATGTTTTGGTTTAGTATATGAAATAACTCCTTTTAGCAGTAATAAGTGTTATGATCCAGCATTTAAAATAATTAAGTATACTTCTTTGTCCACACAATTTTGGTGGTAGAGTGGTTGTTTTTTTGTGTGTTTTGCAAATGGAAAGTTACCCACAAATGTCAGTTGGATCCTTTCAGATCATGTTTCCTCTGAGGTGGGAATAAAAAATAACTTTGTGTAGCAATTACTGAGATGATTTTATGGATTTTTCTAGTTCCTTACAACTTAGTGTCTTTTTTTTTTTTTAATTTTTTTAAAGATTTTTATTTATTTAACAGACAGAGATCACAAGTAGGCAGAGAGGCAGGCAGAGACAGAGAGAGGGGGAAGCAGGCTCCCTGCCAAGCAGAGAGCCCGATGCGGGGCTCGATCCCAGGACCCTGGTATCATGACCTGAGCCGAAGGCAGAGGCTTTAACCCACTGAGCCACCCAGGTGCCCCACAACTTAGTGTCTTACCAGATACCCAGAAAAAAGACAAGATTCAAGTGAGACTTAGACATGGACCTTTTGAATTAAAGAAGCTGTTGTTGGATAAAGAAGGAGTTTGTGTTTTGGTTCTCTGGTTTTTGGGTATATAATTCACTTTTTTATCCTGTCATTAAGAGTTTACTGTATATAAATTTAATGATAATGCTCATGTCGCCACCACCCAGCTTGAACAGTTAATCAGTACTTTACCAGTCTTGGTTCATCTTTTTATCCCCTTCCCTCTCCTCATACACAGCTAAAATATTTTGAAGTGGATCCTAGGAATCATATATGAAGTCCTGAAGTTTTTTTTTTTTTTTTTAAGATTTTATTTATTTATTTGACAGACAAAGATCACAAGTAGGCAGAGAGGCAGGCGGAGAGAGAGGAGGAATCAGGCTCCCTGCCGAGCAGAGAGTCCAATGCGGGGCTCGATCCCAGGACCCTGAGATCATGACCTGAGCCGAAGGCAGAGGCTTTAACCCACTAAGCCATCCAGGCGCCCCTGAAGTTATTTTTTTAATAAGCCTTGCCGGGGAGAAATGGCAGGCAAATATTCTACAAATTACTTATTATGAATTTTGTATCTTTTCAACCTTTATTAAGTATATTCAGACTCATTTTTGAGTCTGTCCTTTGTTTGGAATTTAAATCAAGAGACTGTTCTCAAATACCCAACTAATCCACAGGTTTATGATTCTGTTTCTTCAGGTAAGACAGGTATTTTGTCATGCCTGTGAAGCTATTACATGAGTATGAGAATATAAATGTGTATTAAAATGTATAGGTATATGCTGTACTTATTTGACTAAGTTTTGGGTAAACTGCTTTATAGAAAATAAATTTGGGCTTTATATATCTTGTTTTTATATCAGGAGTGGGAACAAAAATTGACCCCACTTTGTGCCGGGCTGACAGAATGGTGGGACAGGTACTTGGTGCAGTTGGAGCTTTACCAGAGATCTTCACAGAATTGGAAATCTCCTATTTCCTACTTAGACGGCTACTAGGTGTACGCACTGAAGGAGACAAGAAGGCAGCAAAGGTAAGTGCTTTCTGTAATTCCTGTTTCAGAAAAGTGGCAGTGATGTTAGGACCAGTTTTGAGGTTCATTCTTTTATAGTTAACATGGGATTAAGATAAAGGGTGAGTGAATTTGGCTTTCTACTTTTAGGAACTTGAAAATCTCAGGTTAGCAGGAATGGAAAATTGCTGGTATCTATTGTTGGCAAGGACATAGGAAAATAAGCTGTTGTTTTTGGCAAGCATTTTCTTGATTTTGGGGTTTATCTTTCCTTGATTTTATTTTCCTAGGTGCAAAAGCTGTCTAAGAATGAAGTGCTCATGGTCAACATAGGATCCCTGTCAACAGGAGGAAGAGTTAGTGCAGTCAAGGCCGATTTGGGCAAAATTGTTTTGACTAACCCTGTCTGCACAGAAGTAGGAGAAAAAATTGCCCTTAGCCGAAGAGTTGAGAAACACTGGCGGTAAGTTTACTAGCCTTTGTTACTATCTAATAAAAAAGACACAGTCAGTTTCCTTAAGTTCTTGGTGGTGTGCAGGCACACTTTACCTTGAACACAACAGTTTTTTAGCTTAACTATTTATTGAGGCTTTAGCTCAACTATTTATTTGGATGACTTCGAATCTGTATTTCTAGCCTTGATTTGTGATACACACAACCTATGAAAAACAGTGAATTTAGGCTCAATCTTTCTCTTTGGCTTTCTAAAACTTTATATTTGGCTATAATTTCAAACTTAACAAGAGAATTGCAAGAATTGCACACAACTCTTGTTCCCTTTTCCCAGATACACAGTTTATTTGTGTGTGTGTGTGTGTTCTTCTATATGTATAAACTTTTTTCTTGACTGTTTGGGTGTGGGTTGTATATATCATACCTCTTGATCTCTTAACATGTTGGTTTATATTTCCTAAAAACAAGGACATTCTCTTAATTAACCACTTCAAGAAGTTAACATTGATAAATTACTGAAACCTACAATTGATAATCCAGTTACACAGCTTGTCCCAATAATGTCCTCTAGTCCCTCTGGTCTGGGCTCATGCACTGCATTTAGTTGTCATAAGGTCTCTTTGATCTCTAATCCAGTACTTCCTCAGGGTTTTTTTTCTCTTGTCTTACTTGACATTGACTATTTTGAAGAACACATTTTTACTCTTCCTCAATCTGAGTTTATCTGATACTTCCTAAGATTAGGTTCAGGTTATGTATTCTTGGCTGGAATAGTTACATAGATGGTGATGTCTCCTCAGGAAATCACAACCAGAGGCACATGAGATCTGATTGCTCCTCCTTATGGAGGTTAATTTTGATTATGCAGTTGAAGTGTTATCCAGTTTTTCTACTGTATACTGTTTTTATCTGTGCACCTACTAAGCATTTTGTGGGGAGACTCATTGAGATTAAGTGAATAGCTTACTCCTCATCACGTCTTACCACTGTGGATTTAGCATCCGCTAATGATTCTTGTCTGAATTGAAATTGATTATATGATTAGAAAATGGTGACACCCCTCCCCCAACCCACCACTTCTCATTTATTGTTCTTTCTTCCCTATTGTTTACTTAACTGGTTATAATATAGACTCATGGAGTTCTATTTTATTCAATAGGTTATGATTCATTATTGTCCTTACTTATTTATGGTCAGATTGCTCAGGGTTTGTCTAGTAGAGATCCTTCAAGCTGGCTTCTATGTCCTTTTGACATGTCCCCATCATTTTTTTTTTTTTAAACATTTCCTTAGTTTCTGGCACAAGATGTTCCAAACTCATACCTCCCCTGCACCAATTTTAAAATTGGCTGTTTCTCCAAGGAAGCCTGGTTTCTTTTAGTGGGAAATGGAAATAGTAATGGAGATCTGGTAGTAGGTGTGCTCACTGTTCCTAGGTTCCAGAACCCTGGGATTGGGTTCTTCATTGGGCTTCCTGCTCGCTCAACGGTGAGCCTGCTTCTTCCTCTGCCTGCTGCTCCCCCTGCTTGTGCGTGCTTTTTCTCTGACCAAAAAAAAAAAGTTACTGGTAACTGCAAAAGATTCCTAATTTGCTTCTTCCTTTATTAGTTGACAGGTCAGTCAAAATTAATCTTCCTAAAACATTGTTATTATGTTGTGTTTATTAATGTCCAGTAGTTTTTTTTTTTTTTTTAAGATTTTATTTATTTATTTGACAGAGACAAGTGAGAGAGGAAACACAAGCAGGGAGGCAGGGAGAGTGGGAGAGGGGGAAGCAGGATCCCTGCAGAGCAGGGAGCCTGATGTGGGGCTTGATCCCAGGACCCTGGGATCATGACCTGAGCCAAAGGCAGTCGCTTAACCGACTGAGCCACCCAGGTGCCCCAATTTCCAGTAGTTTCTCACTACTTTATGATATTCTGGACCTTTCTGGAAGCCTGCTTCAATGCATTTTATGTTTCTTCCTGCTTTGTCTCATATAAACCCTCTAAATTACACTGTTTCGGGTGCTCATTATTGTCATAATTATTCAGATCACCTTTGGTTCTCTGGTTTTTGCTCACTACTTCCCTTATTAAGGCTTCTTTGATACTGTGCCCCATGAAGGTCTGTCATCACTTACTGTTCAGAAGATTGATCTGAATTATTACTCAATAATATAGAGAGAGTTAAAATTCTGGCTGAATTTTTTTTTTAAGATTTTATTTTTTTATTTGACAGAGATCACAAGTAGGCAATGAGGCAGGCAGAGAGAGAGAGAGAGAGGGAAGCAGGGAGCAGAGAGCCCAGTGTGGGGCCCCACCCCAGGACCTTGAGATCATGACCTGAGCCAAAGGCAGAGGCTTTAACCCACTGAGCCACCCAGATGCCCCTTGGTTGAATTTTAAGTAAATAATGCTGCTTTGTGGTGATTTATGTAATTTGATTTTACTCTTTGGTGTGATTATACCATTTGCTATTACAGACACACTGATTCCCAGGGTATTTTAAAATAGGCTTAAATAATAAACTTTCAGAAACTCTCAACAGGGAATGTATTATTCTTACTTAGTTAGAATGGTCCATATCCTAGATCAGAACAGATTTTAAAATAAAAGGATTTTTTTGTGTGTGTCTGCCCGCTAATACTATAAGAGGATTTTATCCACATGAAACTAGATCTTGCTTAAAAATTAGCAAGGCTCGGGCGCCTGGGTGGCTCAGTGGGTTAAGCCGCTGCCTTCGGCTCAGGTCATGATCCTAGGGTCCTGGGATCGAGTCCCGCATCGGGCTCTCTGCTTAGCAGGGAGCCTGCTTCTCCCCTCCCCTCTCTGCCTGACTCTCTGCCTACTTGTGTAATCTCTGTCTGTCAAATAAATAAAATCTTTAAAAAAAAAAATAAAAAAAAATAAAAAAAAAAAAAAAAAAAAAAAAAAAATTAAAAAAGCTAAAAAAAAAAAAAAAAAATTAGCAAGGCTCCACCAGAAAACTGTTAGGACTAATAATAAATGGATTCAAGAAAGTTACAGGATGCAAAATTAATATATAGAAATCTATTGTACTTCTATATACTGATAACAGTAGCAGAAAGAGAGATTAAGAAAACTATTTTATTTATGGTTGTTTTGAAAAGAATAAAATACTTAGGAATAAATCTAAGGAAGTAGAAGACCTATACTCTGAAAACTGTAAGACTTTGGTGAAATTTCTTTCACTTTGGTGAAGGTGAAAGAAATTGAAGACAACACAAATGGAAAGACATACTATGCTTAGGGATGAAAAGAATTAATATTGTTGAAATGGTGTTACTGTCCAAAGCAATCTACAGAATCAGTGCAATTCCTGTCAAAATACCATTTTTCATAGAACTGGAATAAATAATCCTAAAATTTGTGTGGAGTCACAAAAGATCCCAGATAGCCACAACAGTTGAGAAAAAAGTACAAAGCTGGAGATACCACAGCCCCAGATTTCAAGCTATCTTACAAACCTGTAGTAACTGTTCGAAACAGTATTGTACTGGCACAAAAATAGACATATAGATCCATGGAACAGGAAAGCCTAGAAATAAACCCATGCTTATGTGGTCAGTTAATCTATGACAGAGGAGGCAAGAATATACAGTGGAGGAAAGAGAGTCTCTTTAAAAAATGGTGCTGGGAGAACCGGGCAGCTATACACAAGAGTGAAACTGGGTCACTTTTTTTTTTTTTTTAAAGATTTATTTATTTATTTATTTAAAACAGAGCATGTGCACAAGCATGGTGAGTGGGGGAGCAGAGGAAGAAGGAGAAGCAGACTCCCCACTGAGCAGGAAGTCTGACTTGGGGCTCTATCCCAGGCCCTGAGTTCATGGTCTGAGCTGAAGGCAGATGCTTAACTGACTGAGCCATCCAGGCACCCCAAAACTGGGTCACTTTTTTACACCATACCCCAAAACAAATTGAAGACCTAAATGTCAGACTTAAACAGACTTAAATTCTTAAAACAGGCAGTAATCTTTGACATCAGCTTTAGCAACATATTTATGGTTTATGTCTCCTCAAGCATCGCAAACAGAAGCAAAAATAAACTATTGGGACTATACCAAAATGCCAAATTTTTGCCTAGCAAAAGAAACCAACAAAATGAAAAGATAATCTACTGAATGGGAGAAGGTGTTTCCAAATGATACATCCGATAAAGGCTTAGTATCCAAAATAAAGAACTTCCACAGCTCTAGGCCAAGTAAAGCAAACAATTCAATTTTATTTCATTTTTTAAATATTTACTTATTTATTTATTTATTTGACAGAGAGAGAGATCACAAGTAGGCAGAGAGGGGGGAAGCAGCCTCCCTGCTGAGCAGAGAGCCCAATGTGAGGCTCTCTCCCAGGACCCTGAGATCATGACCTGAGCTGAAGGCAGAGGCTTAACCCACTGAGCCACCCAGGCACCCCAAGAATTCAATTTTTAAAAGGGCAGTGCACCTTAATAGACATTTTTCCAAACACATACAGGTGGCCAACAAAGACATGAAAAAAGGCTCAGTATCACTAATCGTCAGGGAAATATAAATCAAAATCACAATGAGATACATACCACTCCAAATGGCTAGTGTCAAAAAGACAAGAAAAAGGGGTGCCTGGGTGACTCCTTTGGTTGGACATGCGACTCTTGATTTCAGCTCAGGTCATAATCTCAGAATCATGAGATTGAGCCCCATGTTGGGCTCCGTCTCAGCTGGGGGTCTTCTTGAAATTCTTTTTCTCTCAAATAAATAAATAAATCTTAAAAAAAAAAACAACCACCAAAGGTCAAAAAATAAGTGTTGTTGACGATGTGGAGGAAAGGGAGCCCTCATGCACTGTTTGTAGGAATATAAATTGGTGCAACTACTATGGAAAACAGTATGGAAGTGCCTCAAAAACTTAAAAATACCATATGATCTAGTCATTCTACTACAGAGTATTTTTAAAGATTTTATTTAATTATTTGAGAGAGAGAGATCACAAGTAGGCAGAGAGAGTGGGAAGCAGGCTCCCCGCCAAGCAGAGAGCCCAACGTGGGGCTCGATCCCAGGACCCTGGGATCATGACCTGAGCTGAAGGCAGAGGCTTAACCCACTGAGCCACCCAGGTGCCCCGAAAACGCTAATTTGAAAAGATACATATGTGCATATATCTGTGTTTATTGCAGTGTTATAATAGCCAAGTGTCCATCCATATATGATCGGAGGAAGGAGATATGGTATATATACACAGTGAAATATTACTCAGCCGTAAAATAATAAAGTCTTGCCATTTGTGACAACATGGATGGATCTAGAGGATTTTATGCTAAGTGAAATAAGTTGGAGAAGGACAAATAACTGTATGATTTCACTCACAGGTAGAATCCAAAAAATAGGCTCCTAAATATAGAGGACAAACTGGTAGTCTCTGGTGGGGGCATGAGGTGGGTAGGGGGACAATTATAGTCGGTGAAAGGGATTAAGGCTTCCAGTTATACAATAAATAAGTCCTGGAAATGAAAAGTGCACTTTAGGGAGCATAGTCAATAATATTGTAACGTGTGGTGCCAGATGGTGAGTACACTTATGGTAAACATTGAAGAATATGTAGAATTGTTAAATCACTATGCTGTACACCTGAAACCTATATAATATTGTATGTCAGCTATACCTCAATAGTAAAGAAATTGAAGTAAAAAATAGTCAAACTTCTAAAAATTAGCAAATATGTTAAAATTGTTAAATGAGGGCATCTGAGCGATCTTTACATTCCCTAGGATTGTGGTTTTACCCCGTGTTTAGATGAGTTTTGTTCTAGAAGCTGTTGTTGAGGTAGCAATCTAGTATGGTCATTGATTAGAGCAACCATTGAAAGAGGGAGCAGAGGTCCCTCTGCTGTTGAGAGTAATCTGCCAATAGACCATACGTTCTTTTAGTTCTTCTCTTAATTTTCTTTGCCAGCCAGGATCATGTTAAATCCTTTGTAATCTGTTGAGTGCTGTGAATGGTCAAAAATTTTTCAAGGAGAAAAGGCTAGAAAAGGAGATTTTTTTAGAAATCAGACTGTGGTAGATTTTGTATCAGCATGATTCCTTAGGTGGACTGGAGGACTCTGGTGCTTCTGGAGGAGAGAGTATATTTCTGTAGAGTGAAGACAAGCATATTTGTAGTAGCACCTTTCTGTTAGTTCTTTTGGTCATTTATTGTGGCTAGGGTCCATCTTTGTGGGTCTGAGGACCTAAGAAGAAAGTGTGAGCTTTCTCAGTGGAGCAGCAGGTTTGGGGAACATTCAAATTTAGCAAATAGGCAAGTAATAAAACTAGTTATGTCATATGATTGTGTAGTAATGATAATGAAATGAGTGTAAAATTCATGGTTTTTAAAATTTTCTTTTTGCAGTTTAATTGGCTGGGGTCAAATAAGAAGAGGAGTGACAATCAAGCCAACAGTAGATGATGACTGAAGAATTCCAGTGAAATCATACCTTCAGCTGGAGTCGGAATTTCTCTTTACAACCTAGGGGTATATTTTCAAAGCAATACTGGGAAATTAATTTCACAGCTCATTACCTTAGTGGTAGCTGTAAGATTATTCTCATTTTTTGGTGATGAAAATTTAACCTCTAATGCTAAAATAGGGTCTACAATAAATGTAAAAATTGGCATAATGTTGGATTGAATCTACATTTTAGCAGAAATTAATCATTCCCAAATAATGTCTAATTTATACATCACTGCAGGATTGAAATGAAACTGCTACAGCCAGCCTTTTCTGTAGCACACATACCAAGAAACCTGTTTGAAATAAAGGTTTTCTTCTTACTTTGCATGATTCATCTTTGAGTGGTTTCAGGCTTGGAGGACTGTTGTACCAGTAAAAACTTGAAGACTCAAGTTCTTGAAAACCAGCTTCCCTTTGCTCTGTATTTTATGTTGCTTTATCTTTGAAATTATGAATGAAAAAGAAATTAATAAAAATTAACTTTAGAGCATAGGAACTCATTCCCATGGACACACCTTTATGTCCCCTTCCTCTTTTCCTGAACTGGAACACACAAAACTAGAGCCAGAAGTTCTCATCTTCTCCTTTTGATGCCCTGCAATTGTGTTTATACCTGAAACCTGATAGCCTTCCCCCATTGGAAAACACTGTTAAACCAGATGATTCTAGATAAGTAACATAGTCTTTCTAGGTCTTATTTTGTTTTTTCTTAACTGCTTCATTGATATGGTTATAATGTAGATTCTAATATTAGTAACCTTTGAATCTTTCAAGAGGTCAGTGATGTTAGAAAGCAAAGGGTGTACCTTTTGATTTTTAACTTACTCTCCATTTTACACTGTTCTTGTCCTCTGCTTTATTTTTGATTTTTTTGGTTTTTTTTTTTTAGATTTTATTTATTCATTCAAGAGAGAGCACGAGTAGGGTGGAGGGGCAGAGGCAGAGGAAAAAGCAGACTTTATTGATCCGGGAGCCTGACACGGGGCTAAATCCCAGGACCCTGAGGTCATGACCCAAGCTGAAGGCAGATGCTTGACCAGCTAAGCCACCCAGGCGCCCCTGCTTTATTTTTTATTTTTTTCTTTGTAAGATTCTCTTAAAGTGGTAGGTCCCAATTCTAGCTGACATTAGATTTTCCGCAGAACCTTTAAAAAAAGGGAAAAAAAGAAAAAGGTGTCCTGAAGAGATTCTGATTTAATTGAGTAGGGATGGAGCCCTGGCATTGATATTTTTAAAAATTCCCTAGTGTTAAGAAGTGAGTATAGAGAGTTGAGAAGTAGGTGTATCAAATAACAGAATTTACTGAGTTTTGGTAGTCTGATAACACAGTCTGATAATAGTCTCTAGTTGCTTTTCTTAAAGTTGCATTTAATGTGGGACTTGATGCCACAGTCTAATAATAAGCCTTTTTAGGAATTGAAACTGTCTTGCAGAAATTTAGAAGGTGTGGCTATGAATTGTTATTTAAATTTATAAGTTCTGAAGAAGCATATGATGTTGCAGACTTGATTGACTTTGAAGGGTTGTGTTGTAGCATGAAGGACATTTAAATAAAGCAAGGTCCTAATCCAGACATTAATTTTATATTTAACATCTTCCCTTTGTTTTGTAAGCCCCTTCCACCAGTAGTTTAGGGATAACAAGACCCAGAGTTTCAATAGTTGACTAAATTTATCTTAAGTAATCTCATGTCAGAATTGAAAGCAAAAGTCTTGTCTCTTGTCTATTTCCAGCATCTACATGAATTTCAACAGATTTATGAAGCACTGTGTTTAATGTAAATAGGTATATACAAACATGAAAACTGTGGGCCTGATTTTCTTAAAACTTGAAGTCAGTGCATTGATTCTTAGCAACAGCTGTACCTGGTTGAGAATCTGCCTGTAATGCAGTATTACTGATAAAAGTACATTGCATGTATACTTCCTTTTGGCTCACCTGTCAAGATATTTTTGGACTCTGACCAGTTCTCATCCCTTCTGCTGTTAACAATAGAGTTGACACCACAGTGGGCTTCACCTACAACAGCAGTGCATACATAACTACTGTGCTTCCACACTTGCCCCACTGCAGTCTCTTGTCAACACAGCCAATGTTACTCTTTTTGTAAGAGAATGCTTTGTGTACCACTGTATGATAAGTTTTTTTTTTAATTTTTTTTTTTAAGATTTTATTTATTTATTAGTCAGAGAGAGAAAGCGAGCGCAGGCAGACAGAGGCAGGCAGAGGCAGAGGGAGGAGCAGGCTCCCCGATCAGCAAGGAGCCTGATGTGGGACTCGATCCCAGGACGCTGGGATCATGACCTGAGCCGAAGGCAGCCGCTTAACCAACTGAGCCACCCAGGCGTCCCTGTATGATAAGTTTTAAAGTCTCACAGAAATGGGGGTTTTGAGAGCAATCTAGCTCAGTCATGCAAATGATTTCCAGGCTGCCATAGAAAGTTCTCTCTGGGGGCACCTGGGTGGCTCAGTGGGTTAAGACTCTGCCTTCGGCTCAGGTCATGATCTCAGGGTCCTGGGATAGAGCCCCACATCGGGCTCTCTGCTCAGCAGGAAGCCTGCTTCCTCCTCTCTCTCTCTGCCTGCCTCTCTGCCTACTTGTGATCTCTCTCTCTCTCTGTCAAATAAATAAATACAATCTTTAAAAAAAAAAAAAAGTAAGTTCTCTTTGTTACATAACCTCCAAAAATGTGTGTGTGTGTTTGGGTTTTGCAGAGGAAAAAGAATTTTCTTTGATAAGAGTGCATATAGCTGCACTCTTAAGATTTTTTTTTTTTTAGGGGTGCCTGGGTGGCTCAGTGGGTTAAAGCCTTTGCCTTCGGCTCAGGTCATGATCTCAGGGTCCTGGGATTGAGCCCTGCATCGGGCTCTCTGCTTGGCAGGGAGCCTGCTTCCCGCTCTCTCTCTCTCTGCCTGCCTCTGCCTACTTGTGATCTCTGTCTCTCAAATAAATGAATAAAATCTTTTAAAAAAAAAGACTTCTTAAAAAGATTTTATTTTTATTTATTTGACAGAGACCTTTAACCCACTGAGCCACCCAGGCGCCCCCTATAGCTGCACTCTTAATAAAACTTCCGAAATCCTATTTCTAGAAAAATTTAATATGGTGGAGCATTCACTGAAATGTACACTTTTCTAGAAATACATTAATTTTTAAGGAATTATAAAAAATGAAGCCAGTACCCTTAGTGTACTTATAATCAAGAAACTTGGGGCTACTAAAAAATTACCTTTGCAAGGATGCCTGGGTGGCTCAGTTGGCTAATCCTCTGCCTTCAGCTCAGGTCATGATCCCGGGATCTTAGGATGGAGTCCTGGATCCAGCTCTTTGCTCAGTGGGGAGTCTTTCTACCTCTGCCACTTCTCCCACTCATTCTCTCGCTCTCTTGTACTCTCTGTCAGATTAATAAAATTTTTGAAAAAAAATTACCTCTACAGAAGTTTCCACAAACAATACACATTCTGCCAAATTTCAAAGATTAGGTAATTTCTGTTTAAGCTGTTTCAGAATATGGGAAATGAAAAGACAAAAAAGGAGACCTCATAACTCATTGTTCATAGTTCTATCCCTGCGCCCAAACTTGGAGAGAATACTACCAAAAACAACCAAAATCACTGAGATGTATTCTTAACGAGTTACAAAATCCATGCTAAAATAGTAAATTCCAGCAAAATTATATTAAAAGAATAATGCATCCTTGTGTACACATGGAAGTTAGGTTGAAAAAAGCATACCTTGAGGATGTATTTAAAACAGTCCACAATAACTTTTTAGATGTAGGTAATGTGGAGAAGGGAACTACTAACTTGTTTCACGTGCTTAGTAGAGAACCATCAGAATCATGGTTTTGAATGATGAAATACTGGAGCACAGTAAAACCCTTCCAAGATTCCATAGGTGAGATAAAAAGTTTGGGTTGGGTAAAAACGTGGAGTTGTGAAGTTAGTGAAGTAGCTAGAGTGAAATTCATGGTGGGAAGCAGTTAGTAGTTGTGTAACACTGGAATTCATGTGGTTGTTTCTCTGCATTCTCATTAAGGTCTGCAACAAGTCAAGAATGTCAGCTGCCACTTCAGTTCTACAACAGTATTCTCTGGGGCTTAGCAAATGAGATAGAGATATTGGGAATGGAAGCAACAGAACACTATTTACAAGGTATATGATTATCTAGAAAATACCACCCAGGAGCTGAAAAGCATGAACTGCTAAGAGAGTTCAGTGAGGTGAAGGGATTCAAGGTAAACATGCAAAAATTATTAGTTTATTAAATAACTTATTAGATTATAGCCCCCCCACACACATACAGATCAGAGAATGCAGTGGGTGTAAACTGTCCAGCTATAAATTTAATAGGAGTATGCAAGATCTATATGAATAAAACATTTATTGAAGGGCAAAAAACAAGATAGAAATGAAAAAACAGGCAATATTCTTGTATGGGAATACTCAATATTGTATAGGTGGCTGCCATTTTTTTTTTGCTATAAATTCAGTGCAGTCTGAATAAGTTTCAATAAAACTTAAAAGAACTTGTCCGGCTGATAAAGATGGAAAAGTAAATTCACAAGAATAGTGAACTTTTGGAAAAGAATTATGGGAGAGTCGACTCACCATGTTTTAGATCATGGAGAGCCACAGTATAAGAAGTATGGTATTGATGCAGAAATAGATCATTGGAACAAACATTATAATCATATATAAAAATTTAATAATAAATGCTATAGGCTGTATTTTATGTCTGAGAAGAAAAGGAAATACTTTTTTTAGTCCAAATGGCTAGCCATTTGGAGGTAAAAGATCTTTTTTTTAAAATCTTATTTAACGGGTTCCTGGGTGGCTCAGTCGATTAAGCATCTGCCTTTGGCTCAGGTCATG
>RCUC01114411.1:0-66393 GCA_003697995.1 Taxidea taxus jeffersonii | reverse complement strand
GTGTGTGTGTGTGTGTGTGTGTGTGTGTGTGTGTGACTCAACATTTTCTTTGCATACTTTTAAAATGGCTGTGTCAAACTGTACTGGATTTTTCATTTGTCTATTTATATTACCAGATGATAAAATCTTTAAGAAATTATATTGTGACCTACAGAAAGTTGAATATATCCAATATTGGAATCATGGTAGAGTTTAATATGTATTTGTTTAATGAATGAATGAAAACACTAGTTCAATTAAAAGTCTGACACGCTGACATTGTCTATGCCAGGCATAGGTAAAAGTTATGCATCCTAAAATTAAATTAAAAATTCTTTCTTTTTGCATGCTTTTAATGTCCCTTAGGTTAAGGCTCCCAATATCTGATACCACATCCATGGTCCAAATCAGTTCAATAAGTATTTTTTGATTGACTACCATGTATATAGTTCTTCAGTGAAATGACTTTCATGAGCTGATAATCTATTTGGAGATAAAGGATGCACAAATGCCAAAAATTTGGCTGCAGCATGTAAAATCTACACAAACAGTTTAAAATAACAGTGGAAGAGAGACAAAGGTGTATCAGTGCTGCCCAGCAGAATTTTAATGTGAACGACATATATAGTTAATTTTTTCTGTCACATTTAAAAGTTAAAAGAAATAGATAAAATTAAGTTTATCATATTTTATTAAACATGACATACCCTAAAATATTAGCATTTCAATTTTTCTTTCTAAGTTCTTAAAATTTAGTGTTTATGCAATAACTACAACATATCTCAATTAAGACTGAATTTTTATGGTCAATTCATGACATGTATGTATGTTTCATAAAATTTAGTTAAAAATTAGATCACATACCCATTTTTCTAAATGTTTTACCTCAGTAGTTTCTAAAAAAACACAAATCAAGTACCAAAAATATAATAGTTTCTTTAATATCTGCATCCTATAAACAAAACTGGTTCTTTTTTTGAAGGATTGATTTGGATTTAAGCTAAAAGCATAGCAGTTCAGGAACTACATGTGTCCAAGTTGCACAACTTCTCTAATTCTTTTGTTAGCTTAGTGTTATTTTCATCAAATTCGAAGGGGTGTTGCCTAAACTGAAGGGCAATTCTAACTTTATCAATATGGAAAAAGCCCTCTTAGAATTTGTCTTCTTTTTATTACAGGCAGAGTGTATGACTCTGTGGATTATAAGAAAAGTCTTTTGCATATTGATTCATGCTAGAAACAAATGCATGGAATCACTGCTATTAATTATATTATGTTTGGTTCTGATTTCAGCACTATCTCTTATATTATGTAACTCAACCTGCCCAGTTAGATCACAATAAGCTTTCCATTTCATTGGTTTTGGGATTTTCTTGTTTCTAGGTATTGTGATATCACTGAGATAATATAAATCATGCTGTCATTTTTTGTGTGTTTGATTATTGAACAACTGGCAAAAATTTGTTTTGTTTTATAAAAAAAATCCTGAATTTGAATTGTCATACGAAATCTTTGTAAGACTCCACAACTCAAGCAATGAACACTGAAAAGAGACACAGTATTAGTAAAAACATTGTCTCTTATTTTCTTTCAATGGTTCTAAAACCTGCTGATTTTTTTCATACTGTTTGCATGTATATACTGAAAAAATTCATATTTCTGGCACTTTTTATACCTTTTACTTTAGAAAACCAGCCATAGACATTTTCAATATGTATCATTCAATACAATAAAGCAACAAGGTAAACAGTCTCATCTCTTAAAATTCCAATAAACTTGGAGGCTCCTGGGTGGCTGAGTCGGTTAAGTAGCTAAGCATCCAACTCTTGATTTGGCTCCAATCATGATCTCAGGGTTGTGATCCCAGTGTTGTGGGATGGAGCTCTACATCAGGCTTCACACTCAGTGGGGAGCCTACTTGGGATGCTCTCTCTTACCCTCTCTCTCTGCCCCTCCCCATGCTCTTTCTCTCTCTCTAAAATAAATAAATAAATAAATAAATAAATAAATCTTTAAAAGAAATAAAATTCCAATAAACCTTGAACACAATCTTTAGCTATAATTTTTCTTTTATAGGTATAAATGTAAAGTTGGAAAAAATGTAACCAAAATATTAATTGGTTAACATCTCTGTTTAGACACAATTCATCCAAACCTAAAATATACACAATTTCAGTTTCCAAATCAATCACTGACATTATTAGAAAGGTCTTGTATTATGTGAATGACTGATGATTTAGTTGATAATCTTTCACTTTTTGTAAAAACGTACTTTATCCTTTCACTCATAAATTTTAAACAAAATTTCCGTAATCTCTGCATGTAATCATAATACCTTATTATTTTGAATGATTTTTTGAAGGTCAACTATTTAAATAAAAATTAAGTAACTGGGGCACCTGGGTGGCTCAGTGGGTTAAGCCTCTGCCTTCAGCTCAAGTCATGATCCCAAGCTCCTGGGATTGAGCCCCACATCCGGCTCTCTGCTCATCAGGGAGCCTGCTTCCCTTCCTCTCTCTCTGCCTGCCTTTCTGCCTAGCTGTGATCTCTGTCTGTCAAATAAATAAATAAAATATTAAAAAAAAAAAAAGACTATCTTTAAAAAAAAAATTAAGTAACTGGAACTGCATATAATAAAATTGTTGCTAGAGATATCTGGCATGGAGTTATAAAGAGGTCTTATAATTGGGTTGTTTATCTTGATTATTTATCTTAGCCTATGGTTTACCTTATCTTAGGTATCTTATTACCTTATCTTAGGTATTTTATTACCTAAGATTACTTAAAGTACCCTACAGTCTACCCTTCAGCTTAGGAATCTCAATAATCATCATCTTTCTGAAACAAACTCATGTTAAGTGACACTGAGAGACTGATGTATTAAACTAGAAATTTTATGCATTTATATTGTCTTAAATGAATGTGTCACATAGAAGAAAATACTGGTTTCACTCAGTGTGGGGTTCTAACCTTGTAGTCAAAAGTTTTGGGGGAGGATATTATTAGAATAAGATAAATTAAATAAGGCAACCTTATGAGTGATTTCACTTTCAATTGATCTAATCAATCAAATTAGAAACACTCAAAATGCCCACATCTCCATATATATCTCATGACACAAAGAGCCACACCATTGGCGCAGAAGCCTCTGGTCTTTGTCCTATCTATCAGTGCTAGTTCTCTTCCCCTATCACATTTACATCTATAAATTGGCTGAGAATTTTTGACTACTTAATTTACTTTCCTTCTTCTATGGGCCCAAGGTTGATCAACTCACTCCTACCCTCCAACCTTTCCCCTTCTCCTCACTATTTTCCCATTAGTTAATGTAAATTCAACAAGGACAGTCAATTCTTACAAACCTGGGAGTTAGTTTCCTTGAGATGGCTTAATTTAGATATTAATGTATTTTTTTTTAGTTTAACTTTCAGAGAATGTTCTTATATTCACATTCACATTTTTTTTTTTTTTTAAGAAAAGCCTCATTGAATTCTCCAGTCACTGACAAAAGGACTGAAGAAGATATATACAGGAAATCCAACATTTTTCTGAGACTACAAAATACATGTATCAGATCTGAGAAGTTTCTCAAGGAATCACTTGACTTGACCCATTGTCTTTAATTTTTCATATACTGACCTTTACCTATGAAATATTTTCAGACTGAGAGATCTTTTGAATAGTCCTTTCCAGGATTTTGGTTTCAGATACATGAATGTGGACAAATGGTCAGAAGCTCCCAGGACTTCAATAAAGATGTGAAACAAAACAAAAGAAAAATAAAACAAACTTTGTTCTAAAGTGTCTTGTCTTTCTCTTTTTCTCTTTCTTTTTGAGTACCTATTATTTATGGTAGAAGCATAAATGTGATGAAAATTAGTCTTCAGGGGGAATTCAAATCCAGATTTTCATTCATTGAATTTATAACCTTCTAATAAAACCAAATTCTTAAAAGCCAGTGTTATTTTTTATGCTACTTTTCTGTTCCATTATACCTAGTATATTTAATAAATGATTATAATATTTTAAAAATAGTACCATGTTTTAAGACCCCCAAAATATATTATGATCTGTAAGAAAAATTATTAGATTCATCATTTTGGGGCTATGAAGAAATATTAATAATATTTCTATATTCTTTAATTTTTTATCAGAGAATATTATGCTAGTAAAATGTAACACCTTGGATTTTTGGCCTGTCAATTTCAAGACTGTTTCCTATGCCGTCAGTGCTTTGTTTCCAAGTTATTTTACTGCAGCAGGCAGGACATCTAACTAAATCCATTGCCTCGCTGAAACAGCCTGGACTTTAATTCTGTAACAGTCCTGTTACATTACCATCTTTCATGAGGCCTGTCACTAGGCCATAGCAGTAGGAAAGAGGAGCAGGAAAGGAACATTGATGAAGGCAGTTGCATGCGGGTGATTTCCCAAGAGAAGACAAACACCAATCTACTGAAGGACTTTGGCTGCCAGCAGGTAAAATCAGGACACAGCCTTTATTTCCAGCATATTAGGAATGCTTCATTTCTGCCTTCCTCAGCTCAATGGAGAACATGCTGACAGACCCTGACCTTTCATTAGTAGAATCAAGGAATCTGAAGGTTATTATTATAGGATTACCTATTGACAAATTCATAAACTTTAAGATTTCTAAGAATGAAGTATGTGGCTTTCTCATTTAGAGGAGGCAACAATCTACTTGTTTCTGTTATAATTTCAGAAAAAAATAACATACAACTTATAGTATTTGTTCGTTGGTCTTTTTTTTTCCCTTTGTCTAAGTGCAGGGGATTACCCTTACTTCAGAAGAAATGTCTTCCTACCTTTCTCCTGTATACTGGCCCATTTTACAGCAGGTAAGAAATGAAAAAAATATCATCGATAACCTCAGACTGGCTTATTCTAATGTGTGCATATCCTCAACTGAGGTTTATCACTGTCCAGCTGCTTTCTTGTCCTATGTTCACCTGTTGAGTGTCCTTTACTCCATTGACACTGAAGTTATTCCCAGAATCCACTGTGTGCTTTTTATGCCTTCATGATTTCACTCATGTTTCTCCTCTGCCTAAAACATTCTCATCCTTCTTTGCTTGTTCTGTTAGACCACACTTCAATTTCTCGAGGAGCCCTTCTTTAAATATTAAAACTAATAAGGTTAGATGTGTCTCCTTTGCTCTCATAGCATCTACTGTATTAGGTTATTCGAGTACCGTTTAAATAAACTAGTTGTTTATTCCACATGAAGTAAAGATGGCTTAAGTGTCTTTTTGTCTCCAAAAAATAGCACACTTGCCAAAATAGCACAGGTTTGGAATAAATGCATAATGGTGATTTGCTATTTAATGTTCCTTAAAGAAGAGAATAATTGTTACAACTTCTTCCCCTTAATTTAAAGTAGGCCTCATTTTCAATTTTAAGGGTTCTAGACAAAAGTTCTTAGACAAAAGTTCTTTAGAGAAAAGACATATATATTCTTTATTTCCATATTAATAATATGCCCTCTAAGTTTCAGAGAGATTTACCTTCATCACTGTTTAAATCTTCAATTATATAAAAAATATTTAAATAAGGTTAAGGTTGTACACTATTTGTTTATTCATAAATTCTATTATTTTTCCACTATCTCTCCCATCCAAGTACTAACCAGGCCCAACCCTGCTTAGCTTCTGAGATCAGACAAGATCAAGCACGTTCAGGGTGGTATGGCCATAGACTATTTTTTCATTATCTCTCAATGCCCTTCTATCCTCTGTTCTGTCTTTTTAGGAACACACCCCGAAATCCCGTGCAACTTTTATCCCATTACCTCTATTGGCAAAAGCCCAACCTTTGCTGAATCTAACCCTGCTAATTCAATTCCATTCAAATGACCAACAGATCAATCACTTGATCTGCAATTTTACTCTTTCCTCCTCTCTCTCCCTCTCCCTTTCTCCACCTTCCGTTTTCTTCACCCCTCTCTTTTTACCCCTTCCCACTGAATAATTTCTCCTAAGCATGAAAATATGCTCTTCTCTATCTCTAGAAGTATTTTTCCACTCTTTTTATTTTCCTGCTGTTAATTAGTTTATCTCTCCCCTTTCTTTTCTCCCCTTTAGAACAAGAGCTCCTCAGAAGTTGTCTAAGCTCATGAATCCAATTCCTTTTCTTCATTCTCTCTTGAGTCTTCTTTGGTCAATCTTCTTCAAGATATCACTCAACCTAAACTGATCTAGTCAAGGTCACAAGTTGCCTCCATTTTGGTGATGACAGAGGTTAATTCTCAGTGCTCATCTGAGTGCTCATTATAATTAACCACCAGCAGAATTTACATAGTTGATTATTACCTAGTCTTTTTTATAAAGATTTGATTTATTTATGAAAGAGAGACAGAGAGCATACGCATGAGCAGAAGGGAGGCACGGAGGGAGGGAAATGAAGAAGCAGACTCCCTGCTGAGCAGGGAGCCACATGCAGGGTTGGGTCCCAAGACCCGGGGATCATGACCTAAGCAGAAGGCAGAGGCTTAACCTGCTGAGCCACCCAGACATCCCATTATCTCTTTAAAATAAACTTTTCATTTCATAATACCACATCTCTGGTTTCTAAGAGAGGCATTTGCTCAGGTACAGTCAGAAAGGTTATGTATTGTTCACAGAGAAGATAACAAGAATGACATAATTTACTAAACTGCTGTTTTGCTTGTCACAATTTATTAGCAATACTCTTCCCTGAGAACAAAAAATATTTTGTTATGCTGATGTTTAAGAATTGCTATAGTTACTCTAAAATGTTAATAATTTATCATCTTTAAGCACCTTTTCAGCCCTGACTCACAGATTCAACTCCAAGCCTTTGTTCTCAGAGTAATCTTGTGATAATTCAGAATTGTTTGAGTTCTGTACTTTCCCTTCAATTTTGCTATAAACCTAAAGCTTTTCTAAAAAAAATAGAATCTTAAAATTCTCTAATCTGGGTGTCAAATATGCCAGTTGTGCTATTACACACTAAGCTGCTTATGCACTCACCTCCATGGTCACATCTCAACCTCATGTTTCTAGACACATCTATGCAATGTCTTACAAATTTATACCTCTAGACCCAACTTCTTCCCCTGGATGCCAATTCCATGATTCCAGATGCTTTCTGCTCTATCAATTAAAGGTCTTATAGATGACACAAAGTAACACATCAAAAAGTGAACTCCCAGTCTTCCCCTATCAAACTTGATCTTCCCTCAGTTCAATCCATTTAGTAAACGGAAACTCCATTCTTCTAGTTTCTTAAGCCAAATTCTGGGATCGTATTTGGCTATTTCATTTTCTCTTATAAATCACATCTGGATTATTAGAGAATCCTGTTATCTCTACCTTCAAATGCACTCAGAATCTGACTATGAAATTACTGTCAGATCATGGTCCAAGTCACCATCATCTCCTGTTTGAATATTTCATTAAACTCATATAAATGGCCTCCTTTCTTATATGCTTACCTTTTTGTCCTAGTCTCAACAGAGCTGCTAGAGTTATGTTGTAAAAGTTTAGATATACATGAAGTTTCTTTCTCATAACATTCTAATGGTTTCCCATTTTCTTCAGAGTAAAAGCCATTGTCCTTAAATTACAATGGCCTGTTGGGTCCTGGAATATCTATTCCTTATTGCTTTCCTCTCACTTCTTAACTGCTCTCACTGCAATTTACCCTGTTTCCATCTGTGTATGTCCTTGCTTATCCTGACCATACCACGCATGCCCTCTCCTTAGGGATTTTGCACCTGGTATTTCGTATTTTTCTTCAAGATTTTTTTCTCCAGATATCCAAATATTTTCCTCCTTCTCTCATGTTTTTAATGAGATTTCTGTAACAATCTGTTTAAAGTTATAACATTTCCTCCCAACCCTGTTGCTACAATAGTGCCCTAATTTATTCTTCCCATATATTTTATGTAGCACTGATTTACTATACAGTTTATATATTTATTCACATTGTTCTATTTCTGCAACAGCTCTGCTAACTCCTAGTATATGAAAACTTCAAGTATACTTTTGTCTGTTTTTACAATTCCTTTATCTGTAAGGACTTAGGTGGCACATTGTTAAGTGCTTAATAAATGCCACTGAATTGATTGGGGAAAAAATGTGAATTTAGAAACAACATCAAAATTTTGAATAGATCTCAGTTTGTCACACACACACACACACACACACACACACAAGTGACAGAAATTCTAGTTAAAGAAACACCAGCTTCTATGACAGATATACCTGAATTGTCAGTAGCTAAACTTCAATAGTTTGATAAATGTGTTCTAAGTCAGCAGTTCTCCAACTGATGATTCAAAAGTTCTGACACCTTCCACAGTGTAAATCAACCATTTTCACTTAACAGTTTCCAGGATTATCTTGGAATTGTGCTCATTCTGGGAACATTCTGCATATATTTTTAAGGGCTAAGGCTTGAATTTGTTCACAACATTACTATTTACATTTCATGAGCTAGCCCTCAATATGATGGCCACATTAGTTATATACGTCCAGTCTGAAAAAGAATTAGGTTTGATAAAGAAGTAACATTATCTGAAACAACAAATAATGGGATGGGCGAAATAAACACAGGGTGAATGCTTAAATTTGAACATCTAACAATGCACATTATATTTCAGTGTATTATGAAGACATAGCTATATAATAGTCTTAAAGTATTTTTAAAAAATTAAATTAAAAAAATCTGAGTTTCAGAAATATAGTTTTGGCTATTTTGCTAATAAATGCAAAATTCAAAGAGAAATATGTTTAGTATAAATCTTGCCCAACCAAATATTTGACTTGTTGCATTTGGTATTGTTTGAGGTTTCCCTGACAGGTGGATTCTTGAAACTAATGTCGTGTTTTGTTCCTACAGATGTTCCTGTCAACCTGAACATCTGGTTTTATGTAGACTCTACTTTCAAGAAAAATTTTACAGGCTGAGATTCACCCTCGAGAGCACGAATGGCACTCAAAGAACTTTTAGTGAAAACATATATGGAAGCTAAGGAATGAGGCAGAATTAAGAGGTTCATTGACTCAACTGGGGGAAAATGATTTTCTTTGAGAGTATTCTAAGAATTACGATAACTGTTTAACTAGATACTCTGTCTGCATTTCCCAAATTATGTTCTACAGAGCAGTAGTTGTGTAACATAACCAACATGGAAAAGGTTTTTGCTCTATGAAAAAATATTTTTAGAAAATATCTCATGCAAGAGTTCTTCTCTAGGAGCATCAGAAAAAAGGTTAATACAGTGAAGTCGCTGAGATACAGTTCAGTTCAATTTAGCCCTGTGTACAAGTATGTTCCTCACTCTGTTTTGACCATGAAGCTATTTTCTCACATCAATACCCACTGTATTAGTTTCCTAAGGCTGCTGTAACAAAGAGTCATAGCTGGGTAGCTTAGAACAACAAAAATTTATGGCCTTACACAGTTCTGGAGGCCAGAAATCTGAAATCAAGGTGGTGGCAGTGATATCTCCCTCTGAAACTTGTAGATAAAGGAGCTTTCATTGCCTTTTCCAGCTTTTAGTAGCCCCAGACATTCCTTGGTTTGCAGCAGCAAAATTCCAGTCTCTGTATCTATCTTCCTATGTATCCAAATTTCCCCTTCTAGTCATTTTGAATTATGGGCCAACATAATGACCTCATTTTAGTTTGATTACTTCTATAAAGTCCCAATTCCAAACAAGGGCACATTCTGAGGGACAAGCGATTAGGATCTCAGTATACACTGGTGGGGGCAAGGTACACAATCTAGCCCACAACACCTATTTACAATTCTGAGGAACTCAATTTGAAATATATTCTGCTAACAATTGAATTTCTTATCTATCGCAGTGGAATTTATATGTTATATGACTTTAAAAAAGGTTCTAAATTTAAAAAAATCATCAGAGCTAAATACAAAGAGGTCAAGTTAATAAGTGTCCCATAACTACAATTTATCTGCTCTGTCCCCATTTATGTCTACTCAACTGTTAATACCATCACTAAAAATGATTCAAAATTCATAAACTGCTGATAGTTAATTAGCATATCTATGTAAAATACTACAAACAAAACACACCCCTTTGTGCTATTACTTGGAATATAAGGTTCATACTCACAATTGTAACAGTTGAGAAAGTATAGTATTTGCATCATTTTAAAAATGTTATTTATTTATTTATTTGGAAATTAATGGTAGTTCTTTTATTTTATTTTTTATACAGGCAGGTTGGCTCTGGGCTTTCATTCTTTTTTTTTTCCATTTTATTTTATTTATTTTCACTGTTCCAATTCCAAAATTCATTGTTTATGCACCACACCCAATGCTCCATGCAATACTTGCCCACTAATACCCACCACCAGGCTCACCCATTCCCCCCACACCCTCCCTTCCAAAACCCTCAGTTTGGTTCTCAGAGTCCACAGACTCTCATGGTTTGTCTCCCCCTCCAATTTTCCCCAACTCATTTCTCCTCCCCATCTCCCCATGTCCTCTGTGTTATTCTTTATGCTCCACAAGTGAAACCATATGATAATTGACTCTCTCTGCTTGACTTATTTCACTCAGCATAATCTCCTCCAGTCCTGTCCATGTTGATACGAAAGTTGGGTATTCATCCTTTTTGAAGGAGGCATAATACTCCATTTTATATAGGGACCATATCTTCTTTATCCATTCATCTGTTTTGTTTTGTTTTTTTAAAGATTTTATTTATTTGTCAGATAGAGAGAGAGAGCAGGAGCGAGCACAGGCAGAGTGGCAGGCAGAGGGAGAAGCAGGCTCACTGCTGAGCAAGCAGCCCGACATGGGACTCAATCTCAGGACGCTGGGATCATGACCTGAGCCCAAGGCAGCCACTTAACTAACTGAGCCACCCAGGCGTCCCTATCCATTCATCTGTTGAAGGGCCTCTTGGCTCTTTCCACAGTTTGGCAGCTGTGGCCATTGCTGCTATAAACATTGGGGTACAGATGGCCCTTCTTTTCACTACATCTGTATCTTTGGGGTAAATACCCAGTAATGCAATTACAGGGTCATAGGGTAGTTCCATTTTTTTTTTTAAGATTTTATTTATTTATTTCACAAACAGAGATCACAAGCAGGCAGAGAGGCAGGCAGAGAGAGGAAGGGAAGCAGGCTCCCTCCTGAGCAGAGAGCCCGATGTGGGGCTGGATCCCAGGACCCTGGGATCATAACCTGAGCTGAAGGCAGAGGCTTTAACCCACTGAGCCACCCAGGCGCCCTGGGTAGCTCTATTTTTAATTTCTAGGAATCTCCACACTGTTTTCCAAAGTGTGCACCAACTTGCATACCCACCAACAGTGTAAGAGCATTCCCCTTTCTCCACATCCTCCCCAAAACACATTGTTTACTGTCTTGTTAATTTTGGCCATTCTAACATTCTAACTGGTGTGAGGTGGTATCTCAATGTGATTTTGATTTGAATCTCCCTGCATCATTTTAATCTTAATCTTGAATCAAAGCCTCTTATAAACTAGGATGTTGACATGTACATCGTGTTACTTGTACATTGTCTCATTTGGTGCCTGGTTAGCCTTTAATACTTTGATCTATAATATCCTTTCCCCTAAGCCTTTCTTCCCACCACAACATGGACAGACTAAAACCTCACTCACTATTCAAGCCACATTCAACTGGTAATCCTTTCTGTTGTTTTCCCACTTTTCACCCAGAAAGTGACAACTGGCGATTTCTTATTTGGAGGCTGATCATATTATTGCTAATAGACAACTTCTGACAGGAAACATTTTGTATTCTCATTATGAATACTCAAGCAGTAATTTTTTAAGTCTTATGGCCATCTTCTTTACCACTGCATCTCCCTGGCCCAGCCTGGTCACCGAATGGCCGAACTATGGACAAAGTAAAGTTATTAAAGCCCAAGTTTATCCTTGAGCTCTACGATAATTTTTTTAAATGTAACTGTGTCTCATTAATATGCAGTTTTTAAAATAAGTGCTGACTATGAGGCTCATGAACTTGGGATTCTGACTGAGAAGGTCTGTGGTAGGGCCCAAGTTTCTGCATATTTAACAAGCAGTCACACTATTCTGGTCCAGGTGATCTTAGGATACATTCTGAGAAATTAAGGTCAAATGTAGAACAGATTCTCTGTGTTCTACCTAATCATCCCTCCCCCACACTTGTACTCCTCCTGGAAACCACTGATTTTCAATTGTTTGTCTCTTCTTTCACCAATACCACACTCTCTGGAGTATTGTAACTTTTTAAAAAAAAATTATTTATTTATTTGACAGACAGAGCAAGAGAGCACAAGCAGACAGAGCAGCAAAGGGAGAGAGAGAAGCAGGCTCCCCACTGAGCAGGGAGCCCGATGCGGGGCTTGATCCCAGACCCTGGGATCATGACCTGAGCTGAAGGCAGTCACTTAACCAACTAAGCCACCCAGGCACCCCAACTTTATAGTAAGTCTTGAAGGCAGGTAATACAGACCTCCAGTTTTGTTTTCCTCTGATATTGTGTTGGCTATTCTGGATCTTCTGGTTCTCTGCATAAACTTTGCCCATATTCATTAAAAACAATAACAACAACAACAAAACTTGCTGGGATTTGGACTGGGATTGGACTGAATCTATAGATTATGTTAGGAAGTACTAATAGCTTGATAATACTGAGCCTTCCTATCCATGAACATTAAATATCTCTCCATTTATTTAATTCTTTGATTTTGTTCATCAAACTTTTGTAGTTTCAGACACAGAATTGTCTTGCAACTGTATTTCCTTCAGGTAAGTCAGGAACTGGATCTGAAGGATTTTTTAATTCTTTTCTGAAATCTCAGATACCAACACAGTACCTCTCTCATTATCTCCATGTATTATTTCTTCCAATCAACCTCCTGTTTGGGCAGTGCCACTGTCTTTTTTCTTATATTCTTCCTTCTGCTTTCTATACTTTCTGTCATCACTTTTAAGATTTGGGGCTGGTGAACACATGGAAATTTGGGGACAGTGGCATGATCAGAGAGGGCACAGAAGCTCCACACCCTTTCCAAATACCTTGCCTTAAGCATCTGTAACATCTGGCTGTTCTTTAGTTATATCTTTTCCTAATAAGTAAGTAATCTGGTAAATAATATGTTTCTCTCAGTTCTGTGAACTGCTCCAGAAAATTAATGAAATTGGAGGAGAAGCTCATGGACACCTTTGATTTGTAGCTAGTTGGTCAGAAGTACAAGTAACAGGCCTAGGCTTGTGATTGGCATCTGAAGTGAGTTGTGGGAGCAGTTTTGTAGGACCGAAACCTTAACTTGTGGAGTTGATGCCATCTCTGTGTAAAGTGTCAGAATTGAGCTGAATTGCAGGACACCCAGTGGGTGTCAGAATACTGCTGTCTTGTGTGAGCGACCCATCCCCACACACTGAAAGTGGGTCCAGGAGCCCCAAATGAAGGGAAAATAATATATTTCTTATACATTTGTAAGACAATTTAAAGTTAAGATTTAAATTTGAGAACAAGTAGATATGGAATACAAATTAATTTAAGCAATTGTATTATATACTGCTTGCTTTCTATCCATCCTTCAATCTCAGCTGTGGCCCATTTTGGATAGTAAATGATACAGGAATTGTGGATTTCCCAAAAGTTGTGATGTGCTTTTCAAGAAAAAAACTTCATTTTTTAGTATTGAGGATACAGTAGCTAAAATAAATTGGAAGGAAATGAATAGATAAAGACTGAAGGGAAAATGCTTCCAGAGGAAAAAAAACTATGCAAAAGAAATAAAATTCAAAAAAAAATTGATGGGCCTAAATCAACAAATTGCTAAAAAATAGAATTCAGGGTGAAAAAAATGGAGGTAATACAATTTCGGAGATGGGAGCAAAGAAATAAAAATAGGCATTTAATAGATAACCATGGAGTCCAAGTCATTAAGGTGGAGATTCTCCTACATGATAATTTCACTGTTCTGTATGCTGTAGGAGTTGCTATCAGCTGTTGAAAGTGATTGATCGACAGGTACAGTAGGATACTTAAAAGCAAGTAAGTTTTTGTATATTCAATTTGGGTAACAGGAAGTGGAGTTGACCTAAGACCCATAAAAACACAGATAATGGAACATGTGATCTCTGTCTGTCAAATAAATAAATAAATAATCTTAAAAAAAAAAAGGTGCCTGAAAGCCCTGAAAATTATTGGAAAAAAAAAAAACACAGATAATGAAGATCCATTTGAAATTGACTACCACATTTATTTGCAGTAGCTGTAACATGCAGTCCTGTTGTTTCCTACAGGTATACCTGCCAGCCATGCAGGTATAGGGAAGCTGAATATTTAGATTGGTCCAGAATTGTAGATATGAAAGGACACAGCATAGAAGAACTTGAGAAGGCTCACAAGAGAGTGATTAATAAAATAAACCAGCAATTCATGGTTAGATAAGGAAGAATGTAAAACCAGGGTGTACTTGGCAAAGAGAAGAAGATAGAAGCATAGTAAGACGTGGTTAGGATGAGATCAGAAAGGAGCTGAAGTGGAAACAAAGGGAGGTAGTGGAGTGAGGCAAGGCAGGGATTGCTATCATCCGAGAGGAGTTAAGGCTGTGACAGCAAACAATCTCTGTGGAAAACAATGCCCACCATGGCATTTGTTCTAGTCATTTGAGGTTGAAATGTATACTCTTTAATAATCCTTACAATTCTGATATTATTTTAGAATAGTATTCTCTTCAGGGGATGAAATGGGTGTTTGCTAAGAAGCTATATGAAAAACTGGTGTTTGTAGGCCTGGGAAAATTTGCACTGTTTCCAGACTGACGGTTTCTTGGAGAATTCTTTTCCTTAAGCTGTGAAAGAGCTCCCACTGTTCTCTATGTCATGAAGGCTTGTTGTATGTATCACTCCAAACCCCAGAGGACCTAATCTTCCTATTATGTCTACTCCTGCAATTGGAGTGATAACACATGATGTGCTTTGTTTGTTTTGTTTTATTTTCTCCTAAAAAAGGGCCACACACCTAAATAAGAACATAAAACTACCGCAGGGTGAGGCCAGGACAACTTGACCTTCATCATCACATTCAGTCATTTTCTATTTGCATGTTCTCTCCCTTTCTCTCATATACTTTTATATCCATACACTAATATCTCTCCAAGCTCCTACTCCATTCTAAAAATTCTCCAATTTCTCCTTCTTCCTCTGACTGCATTTTTTCTTTGAATTCTTTGTGTGTTATTTCCACCATGCATTTGTTCCTTACCTTTGTATTTTCTACAGGACTATAAAACTTTTTCAACTATGTCTCTGTTCTCAGACTCCTATTTATTTCTGTAGCACTCACTAGAGAAGGAGATTATTAATACACACTTTAAGAATTGAATTGAGTCATCGAGAGGAGTCATCAGGAAGTTTGGGGCCCAGGCATATACGGGGAAGTAAGGCTGCATCTTTAGCGACTAACTTGATCCACACCACCCTTTTGCTGTCTCCTGTGTTATTCTAGCAATCTCATAGATTATTTGTCTGTGTTGATGTTCTGCAAAGGCAACAGGGAGGAATTCATTACACTTTCAAAGCAGCACACAGTACTAAAGTGGTTACAGGTCACCAATTTTTCCATTATTCTTGGGAGCTCTTAATTGCACACACTATTAGTATTGTTTCTTTTCAGGCAATAGAAAAATGAGTCTTCATAAATGCTAAGCATATCAGTCCATAAATGTGCAAATTGTATATGCTGCTTAATGTAGTGTTGCGGATGTAGCCCAACTGGGTTTATGGCATACATATTCCTTACTCACTAACAAGGCTGGGAGGAATCTGTAAGTAGGCGTTTCTGAGTCTTGTTACTGCCTCTACTGCATGAATAGGGTCATGGCCTTGATGAGGTTTCTTTCTTCAAACCAAAAGCCTGGTTTTCCAACATATAAAATGCAAAAGGAGGGACACCTGGGTGGCTCAGTTGGTTAAGCGACTGCCTTTGGCTCGGGTCATGATCCCAGTGTCCTGGGATCGAGTCCCACATCGGGCTCCTTAGTCGGCAGGGAGCCTGCTTCTCCCTCTGCCTCTGCCTGCCTCTCTGTCTGCCTGTGCTCACTCTCTCTCTCTCTCTAACAAATAAATAAATAAAATCTTTAAAAAAATGTAAAAGGAGATATCCTTACATGTTTTTACAAAACGTTTTACCAAATTCAGTATTTCTGTAGTTCTTCTATTAGAAAATTAAAAGTACTCTGGGAGAACTGAAAACTGTTAATATGTATTCATGAGCAGCTAGTTGATAATCAGTGATACTGCTATTCAACTAAGTCTCTTATGTGTGTTTACCAAATAACAACTTAATTATAAAATCCACCAGGAATGCTGTTATCATCAAACAATCAAGATAACAGTTTCAAGAAAGATGTTTTTAGTCATATCATAATTATCACCAATCTCCCTTAATATATAGTCATATGCATTCCTAATAACATTGTTGTTTTCCTAAGAAACTAAAGGCAAGGGAATATGAAGTCATAGTAAATATTTTTAAACATAATTCCTAAAATCTAAGTTCTCTCTTATGAAACCTGTGCCTAAAATAGTTTTATCTACGCATCTGATATTCAGTAAATATGTGCTGCCTTCCTGACTGACCATAGTTCTTGGGATAAATCTTAAGCATGTCTTAAAGCAGCTAGTCATAAAATATAGATAAATTATTGGAATGTTTGAAGGTTAAACTCATTTCCAATAAAATGAAAAGTGTTCATATAAAAAGTAAGGTAAGTGATGATTTAAAATCATTGCTTTGGGACGCTTGAGTGGCTCAGTGGGTTAAGCTGCTGCCTTCGACTCAGGTCATGATCCCAGGGTCCTGGGATCGAGTCCCACATTGGGCTCTCTGCTCAGCAGGGAGCCTGCTTCTCCCCTCCCCTCTCTGTCTGCCTCTCTGCCTACTTGTGTGATCTCTGTCTGTCAAAAAAATAAATAAAATCTTTAAAAAAAAATAAATAAAATCATTGCTTTATAAGAATTAAGGAATTTCAATGAAAACAATGGAGAGGTATTTCAGATATTTCAGGGGGAATAATTCCTATGGCTTCTAAAGAAGGAATTTCTTCTTCAGAACACACCTCCTTATATTTGGAAGAAAAGAGTTGCATCTGCTTTTAGTTATAAAACACCCTTTCTGCCATTCCTTTCAAAAGACACTGAGTATTTCCAGTTTCAACCTCATCCACATGACCTACTAGAAAGTATTATTATGACGAAATAATTGTTTTCTCCTCAGCAACAAACTTACTGAATAGGTGACTCGTTTACTAATGAGGAGTCATAGCTTCTATACAGATATAAATTTACTTCATGAGAAGAGAAAATAGACATTTTGAACTTCAGATAATAATACAGTACAATACTCACAATAGCTAGCGAAAAGATTTGACTGATAGAGTTACATGCAATTTTATTGAAAGGATTTTACTTTACAGCAAGCTTAGGCCTAAATCATAATTTGATACCAAACATGATGTGGCATTGCAAATATTTATGTATGTTTCACCATTTTACCTATTTTCTTTTTTTTTTTTAAAGATTTTATTTATTTATTTGATAGAAAGAGATCACACAAGCAGGCAGAGAGGCAGGCAGAGAGGGGAGGGGAGAAGCAGGCTCCCTGCTGAGCAGAGAGGCTGGTGTGGGACTCAATCCCAGGACGCTGGGATCATGACTGGAGCCAAAGGCAGTGGCTTAACCCACTGAGCCACCCAGGCATCCCCATTTTTACCTATTTTCAACAAATACAAGTCTGTAGTGAATTATTTCCACTTTGTATCAAGTGTTATGGGAAAATTCAGGAGTTAGATTTCAACATTAAGGGGAATTTTTGAACAACACTAAACGTAAGGGTAGGCTATTCTTTAGAACATAACAACTGTCATTTCAAAACAAAGTTTTGTGATCAACTCATTTTTATTCAAATTGCTCCAACCCAACAATATCTAAACCACTAAGACTGGAGCTTTATAAATATTATGAACACTGCCATCTCATCCAATGCTAAGTTAGTTGGTACAAATAGCAAATTTTACCACCAATAAGTATTTTTCATTGAGACATAAGAACAAATGAGAAGACTGTAATTCACCCATAAGAAAGTAAAAATGAGGGCATGTGAAATAGTAAAAGTATAAGTGGAGACCAGGAGGTTTGTCTCCTGGATCACATTTTGCCATAACTATGAACGTGATTTTAGAAAAAACACTTTCCTCTTTGAGTTTTAGTTTTCTCATCTTTTATACAGGGGTTTCTTAGATGATCTCTGATTTTTTTAAAGATTTTATTTATTTATTTTTAGAGAAAGAGAGAGTGCAAGCAGGGGGGAGGATTGAGGGAGAGGGGAGAGAGACTCCCAGGCAGATTCCATGCTGAGCATGGGGACTGATGCAGGGCTCGATCCCATGATCCTGAGATGATGACCTGAGCCAAAATCAAGAGGTAGAAGCTTAACTGACTGAGCCATCCAGGTACCCCTCTGAACTTTCTTTTGGCTTTGTATTATATAATTACAGAGATTAAAATGTGGAATTCACTGACTACAACATTTTATATTATATACAGAAACTTAATTTTGTAGCCCTAGTCCAGAGTCAATAGTATATAATTCAGAATATTGATCCTAATGATAGAATTCAAGCCAGGAGGGAATATGGAACTTATACTATGAATATGGAACTTATACTACCCTTATTTCAATCTTAGCTGCTTTAAATATATATGACAACTTACAGATTCTTGGGTAATCTCTCTCCTTCACCTTCTAAACTTTCAGTTGTAGATGTGACAAGTTAAAAGGAGGGCATTGAATTCAGTTTTTATCCAAATATTTTCAAACAGATTTTACTGGAAAACTTTTATGTTTAACAGCCTGCGGCTATGTTCTATGTGTAGTCTACCCACACAGATCTCAGGAGCTGTCCAACTTCTGAACTGTTTCAATAACTGTTTCACGACTGCTGTGGTGTTTCAATAATGTATATGGGCCAGGAAGGGCAACTGAGAGCCTTTGGTTGGTAAGCAAGAAGGAACTAATGGGAAACAAGTTTGACCTTTTTTTCTCCTAGAAGGTAATTGGCAATTAATATGTGAGTCTCATTCCAGTTAATAGGACAGCTATGATAGATAAAAATATTTTCATTTATAGTCTAGGCTGTCTTGATTCTTTTCCATAACATCTGTTTTAAGGGAAAAAATTAGCAGATAATAAATAATAATAGATAATTTTCACATACTTAGTATATGTATATATATAATAAACATATATACATATAAATTCATATGTATATGTAATACACTCAGTATATTATTTCATAGAGAACTGACCAAATGAAGATTTTTATATCTACTTGAAGATATACTGACATGTATGTAGAGGCAATGGACTATTAAGAAATATAATTTAAGTCTCTATATTCAATTGTTTATTTTTCCCATTTAAAGACATTTATCTTCTCCAAGTTAGTTACAGGAATGTGGAAGATAATAAACATATCTTAATAATAACTAATAATTAAGAACCTAACAAGTCTCAGACCCTGAAATAAGTCTCTAACAAGAATAGCCAGAATTATATGCACATATAGAAATGAGGGTTATTCTTTCACACTAGCAATCTATTCAGTGCATTTTTAGTTCTGAGGTAAGTATCTCTGCTTGCCAAACATCCTCCAGCTAGAATTTTTCCCAGATTCACTTTCAATACGTAGAAAACAATTATGGCTCATACCAGTTAATTGACCAAGGATATTTTCTTGTCTATAGTCATTTCTCTGGAAATTTAAAATTATGACTAAGGAATTTCATTTTTAACACATGCTTGGCCTTGAAAGAGGAAAGGCATAAAAGCCTGGACTGCTGTCATGCAGATTTAAAGACAGAAAAGCCAGTGCATAGATTCAGAGTAGAATGAAGCAAATGCTGAGTAAAGCAGAAACAGAAAGATGGCAAAAGTTGTCTCTTCTTTGGTTTCATGTACTCTCTCTGCATTCCCATAGTAATCTTGATTATCTTGTGCTTAAACTAGTTTCCACTGGTTTCTCTGACTTGCAAATAATCTTCCTTAATAAATGAAACATCTAACTAAATTAATAATGGTGATTTGGGACTTTATTCTTTTTGGTATAGAGCTACTTAGAGGATCCAAGCACTGGAAGAAACTCTGTATTCTAACCTCCTTTACCCTAATTAACACAGACTAATCACGTAAGACACGTCTTAAAAGAGATCTAACTTGTGAATCCTATGGAGAACAAAAGAAATAATCAGTTCCACCTATGGTCCTCAAAGCAGAACATTTTCTTGGCCCAGGTATCCCCTCTCAATGGTTACTACAGGGATGTCTTCTTTTGGACCACAGTTTGGATCGAGGCCACAATTTGAATTTTTTTTAATAGGGGAAGCAAAATGAGTTGGTTTATTTTCAAAGCATCCTTCAGATGAGTAAGGTATACACCACAACCTTCTAAGTCAGTGACTAAAAGATCATCTTATTATTGGGATTCCTCCTGAAATTATTTTTCAATTCTTTTTTTTTTCTGACAAATTTTAACAGTCCATATAACAAAAAATTATTATATAGAAGTAATAGTTCATTTTTCATGTACTTATTTATTCTAAACCTAAGTCCTCAGGTAGGGACCTAATTCTTTTATTCAGTGCTTAATTTCTTCAGTGAGAACAAATTTATGCTTTAATTTCTTCAGTGAGACAATAACTGAGAATACCAAATAGTAGATATTAGTCAGTAGCTACAATGGTATGACACTGTTACTTTGTTTCTTTGCTTTCAATGTGCTTCTACTTCATAAACAAGCATCACTTACTTTGTTTCCTTATCTATAAAAGCAGAGTTGATTTTTTAATTTTTTTAAAGATTTTATTTATTTGACAGAGAGAGAGACACAGTGAGAGAGAGAACACAAGCAGGGGGAGTGGGAGAGGGGGAAGCAAGCTTCCAGTAGAACAGGGAGCCAGATCCCAGGACCCTGGGATCATGACTTGAGCCAAAGGCAGACGCTTAAGGACTGAGACACCCAGGCACCCCCTAAAAGCAGAGTGTTAAAACCGTTCTTAACTGAATAACTACTAACAAAGCAAAAATGCAATTTATAACTTCTGAACTTATACAGCTTCTGAGCAAAACAGTTTTAAAAAAATCTATTAACACAACCCAAAGCTGGAAGAAAAAAATAAATGAAGGAAAAGAAAACTCACAATAAGACATTATAAATATTTAAACATATTTATATATGTGTATAAAATCACTAAATGCAGTTACTTCTCCTGGAACACTATTTGCCTAGTAACTGACATGATTTGATGGATTAAGCAATCTCAGGATTCTACTCTAAAGTCACCACTTCAAAGAGACTTGCCATCACACCCTATTTCTTTACACACCTTTATTTTTCCTTATATCAGACGTCACTACCCAATATTACAGAATAATCAGTTTTAATTTTCATTGTTTACCCCAGTAAAATTTAAGATAATATAAGTTAATCTCATTATTAAAAAATATTTGCATAAATATAGAAATTAGAGTAATGCCTATAACAGCAACAAGAACAATGCCCTAGGATGCTATTAAAATTAATACTAAAGGGGTATCTGGGTGGCTCAGTTGCTGGGCATCTGCCTTTGGGCTTGGGTTGTGATCCCAGGGTCCTGAGATCGAGCCCCATGTTGGGCTCCTTGCTTGGTGGGGGAAGTCTGCTTCTCCTTCTCCCACTCCCCCTGCTTGTGTTCCCTCTCTTGCTGTCTCTGTCAAATAAATAAATAAAATCTTTTAAAAAATAAAATTACTGCAAAAAATATTTTTAAATAATGTTAGTAGTTAAAAGGCAAAGTTGGCAAATCCATAATCACAATGGGAGATTTTCACACATGTGTCTCAGAGACTGATAGATGAAGCAATTAAAAATGAATAAGGCAATAGAATAGTACAAAAATTTAATAAAATCATTTATTAAATAAAGTCTTAAAATATTAGCGAGGAAACGAGTTGAACAGAAAATTTGATTTAAAAATTTAAAACTTTGATTTTATATGTTTGTGTGTGAATTCACTGACAGGTGATCCTCTACCTGAAAACAGAGGACCCACATTCTCTTCTTGCTGGTGTAATAGGTCACAAAGTATTTTCATACAAAAAAATCTAAAATGGGTAAATTTTATGCAAATTTTGCTGGTTATAAATCAATAAAATTATTAACTAATAATAAAGCAATACCCAAACCTCCATTTCAATACACTTGGAAATTAAGAACACACAATTCTTGTATGCTATGCAAGTCACAAATCTGTACTGCACTACTCTTGAGGTAGGTGTCCTGCTCTTCTGTTTAATCAAATTTCTACTTATGCCACATGTGGAATACAGATTCCAGTGCCATGGAATTGTTACTTTTAACCAACATTAGTGCAGCTCCATTTAGATGTTTTTCATACTAATTACGGTATTTATGTCCTGGGCACAGTCACAATTACAGACTAAAAGCCCAAATATACAACTAAATGACACAATAATAAAAGATCTGATTTATTTTGGAGGAAATAAAAAGATAGCAGGGGGCAATCAAATTGCAGCATATCACCTTGAAGTAATACTCAGAGTTCTTGTGAAATCTCTTAAGTATGTTTACTTTCACACCCTTCAGGAAACTGTACAGAATAGAAAGAAGTGCATAAGGAATAAAAAGGACACCTATATTTAATAGGAGCTTCTCTGCTAATGCTGCCCTCTTAATACAAGAAGACAGATGAGACACTAAGGTCTAACTTTATTATTTCCTGATCAATATTTTCAGTTAGCAAAATGAAATTGAGGAATAAGTAAGTCTTAGGTTGCAACTATTTCTCATCTTGCAATTTCTTTTGCTCTGTTAATTGGACATCAAAATAATGTGTTCTTTCTTTTCTTATAACTTTTTAAAAAGCCTTAAATATACCATGTATTATGATCTTTTGAGCAATAATTTGAAAATCATCTAATCAACATAATATTGGTTATTATTCTAAAATAAATACCTGATATAGATGAATACTATAAAACAAGCTGTTTTCTTTATGGCTGGAGCCTAGCAACCACTGTTTCAGCTTTCCATAGAGAAAAAATGTACTAAGGGATGATTTGTAATTATTTGACCCATTACTAACCCTTTTGTGGAAGGGTTTTCTCCAATGTTTTTAAGACAGCAGAAGTTTAGGACTCCCGTGGAAACACACACACACACACACACACACACACACACACACACACACACAATTTGCAGGCTTTTCTAGTGTCTAGGATGTAGTCGAGCTCATCCATGGATCCCAGATGAGGGCCCCTGTTAGATGTGAGTCTCATGTTAATATGATATGCTTCTGTTGTCTTAATAATTGCCTCAAAAATAATAAACAGCTATTACACTATTACTAGTTTTACTACTCATTCTCTTCTTTTTTAAAAGAGTTATTTATTTATTTATTTATTTATCTATTTATTTATTTATTTTAGAGGGAGAGAGAGAGTGAGAGCATGAGCAGGAAGGACAGAAAGAGAGGCAGAGAATCTCAAATTGACTCCCTGCTGAATGCAATGCCCACTGGACTCCATCTCAAGATCCTCCCTAAGACCACAACCTGAGCTGAAACCAAGACTCAAAAGCTTAATGCAATGTACCTCCTAGGCGCCCCCTACCACTAATTCTTAATAGTGAAAATTTCCTAAAGAGACTATTCATATGATCATGTTTACCATAAAGAGAGAGCTGCTTAGTGAACTTGGGCAAAGGGTTTTCAAATTATGGAACGCAAACTGCATTTCACTGTGAGAGGACATAGTGAAGAAAACTACATAAATGATGGTAATAAGAAAAAAAAACAGCACTGCATGTTAATGACACTGGAATAAAAATATATTTTTTAAGGATTTTATTTATTTATTTGAGAGAGCAAGAGTGTGCAAACATGAGGGTGAGGGGCAGAGGAAGAGGGAGAAGCAGACTCCCCGCTGAGCAAGGGAGCCCAATGCTGGTGGATCCCAGGACACTGAGATCATCACCTGAGCAGAAGTCAGATGTTTAACCAACTGAGCCACCCAGGGACCCCCTAAAATATTTTTCTTTCAAAAGAAAAAACATATTAGGTGAATCTGAAAACTTAAATTCAATAATTAAGTCCAGTCACTGTATTTTATCCTATAACTACAATAAAAGTCTCAGGTGTAAAATAAGTTTAGCAAAGGCCTACTAATAGGATCAAAGATATTGAATAGGGAAATCTCAACTTGGTTGAGATTATTAGTTACTGGTTCATTAGCAGCTTTTTTATGAGACATACATAAAAAATTAAAATATGTAATGTAGATTAGGTACATGTATTTTCTAGAGTAGAGAAATGTATTTTTATTTATTTACCTGTTTTTAGGGATACATCATATTATCTTTAAAATGATTCTTTGGCGGTGGCTCAGTGGGTTGAGCCTCTGCCTTTGTCTGGGGTCCTGGTCTCAGGGTCCTGGGATAGAGCCCCTGCATTTGGCTCTCTGCTTGGCAGGGAGCCTGCTTCCCTCTTCCCCTCTGCATGCCTCTCTGCCTACTTGTGATCTCTCTCTGTGTCACATAAACAGAGCCTTAAAAAAATGATTCTTTGGAACTCAGAGTATTGTAAATACAATACAATAAGTTACTACTTTAGGATATACATGTTTTGAAATTAGTGGCAGGGAAAATAGTAACCATGCTTGCAATTTTAAAGCTACTCTGTGTTTGGTGTTTTCTCTATTATCTGAGTTCAATGTTTTAATGATACAACAAAATGAATTATTAGTATAATAATTATTTAATGACCCTTAATTTAAATGTAAGAATTTATATGCTTAGTTTCTTGGTATTATTGAAACTGATATCTGGACTTATTTTCTATAGTATTACTCACTTCTCTATTTTTGATGGTGAAATATCACTTTCATCTGGATATCCTGATTGTTTCCAGAATGAGTGCTTCAGTTTCTAGTTTTTAGGATTTTTAAAAAGCTTGTTCAGAATTACTTCTGATGGATGAAAATAATGATTTTGAAAAAAAAGTAAAAATGGAGATCATTAGTGAGCCTTCAATTGCTGAAATAATTAAATGTGATAAAGTGTTTATTATTCTACATGATATCCAGATGACACAGAGGATTTAGTGAAATCCGACCTAACAATAATAAAATATGACTGAACAAAGCAGGTCATTATTCTGAAAGTGAAAATGTTTATTCCCTTGGTAAAAAAGATGGCATTTATAATTTTTCAGTCTCAAAAGACAATATCAGATACAGCATACTAATTAAGGAAAATTAAATCAGCTCTGACTTTAATGGCAGTGATATGTGATAGTTGTTTTCATGACTAGCTATAATAACACTGCTCTAAATGTAGTGTACACTGTGGAATAAAGAGTGGAAAGTAAAAATTCCTAGACCTCAATCAACACTACCCAGACATAATCACTGTCAAAGATTTTTACTATCGTCTTTCCTAAATTTTCTAGGCAGACAAAATATATGTATGATTGTATTTTGTAAATGACTAGAATAATTGAAATCCTCCAGCTTAATTTTGATTTTATATAGCATTCTGAAATCAGATGTTTTAATTAATAAAACATTTTGGAAGATATTCATATCTTACTTTGTATTCATTTCACACCCACCAAGCACAGCATTATTACTATGTAATATTTATTTTTTGCTATTAGAAAAAAATTATAGAGACTATTCATATATATTTGTTTTTACACATTTGTTTTTGATTAGAACAGTTTAAATTCCTACCTAGGTTTTTTTTTTTTTTTTTAAGATTTTATTTATTTATTTGACAGACAGAGATCACAGGTAGGCAGAGAGGCAGGCAGAGAGAGAGGGGGAAGCAGGCTCTCTGCTCAGCAAAGAGCCTGATGCAGGGCTCGATCCCAGGACACTGGGATCATGACCTGAGCCAAAGTCAGAGGCTTTAACCCACTGAGCCACCCAGGTGCCTCCCTACCTAGGGTTTTCTAGGCAAGGGTGTATATATGTATATATATATATTTTTTTTCAGATGTCCATTGCTCTCACCATCTTCCTTTCCAAAACTGCTGCATCCATTAGTACTCTCAGAAATTGTCAGTGTGCCTCTTTTCTTGAGTACATTGACTAATGAGAAGTTTCTTAATATTCCAATCTGACAGAAACAAATGGTAATATTATGTATGCTTTTTTAAACTGCTTAGTTATTAATGATATTAATCACTTTTATTGGTCAATATATTTTTTAAATTCATTCATGCCTAAATCTTGGTAAGCCTGTTTGAAACATTTTAAGCTTATGAAAGAAATATGAGAGTAGATAATTTAAGATTTTTGAATATTTTCTGATTAAAAATAATACAGAAAATATAAAAATTATAATATAGAAATGAAATCACTGTCCATAATTCCAGAAACCAAGTATAACCCCCATTAAAGTATGATATATTTCCCATAAGCCATTTCTTCACTACACACAGCTGGACACTGTCTCTTTTTGCTCACATACACCCACACCCACACATGTAAGATAAAATATTTTTCATAATGTAGAGACATGCTGACATAATTTTTTACCTTCTTGCATTACAATTCTTCAAAAACTTATTTTTAATATATTTATATTACATCCTATGTCTGCATGCTAGCATCTTTCTTTGTTGCTGTATATTTAGCTGGTTTTCAATTACTTACTACAGTAAATAACACTATTATAAACATATTTGATTGTGTCTGTAAAAATACAACTGCCTCTGGTGCTTTATTTAGTTGTGCTGTTAGACTTACTATGCAATAGTTTGAAAAGCTGTCTAGCAGGTATCACAGAATAAGCTTACAGCCCTTTTTAGGAAGTTTTACACTCCTTTTACAGGAGTGGGCCTGTCTTGCATAAGTGGGATCTTTAGTAAGGAAATGGATATAGGAAGGAGGGTAATCTGGTCTTAGGCTGAAAGGAGAACACACATTTTGGGAAACATCTTTGAATCTCTACTTCAAAAAAATTATGTTGTGCTTGAGGGAAGGGAGGGCCTTACTGTAGGTAAGAGAAGAGTAAGAGTGAAACATCTCCGTAGGCTGTAGCTATAGATAAGTAACTTTCATAAAAATAATACATAACAAAGATTTCTATATTACTCTCCACATATTTTGTTTTTGTTAATCTTTAGAAAGTAAAAAATACCTAGATAGTTTTAGTGCACTCATGGGAAAATGAGTGAAGGGTCATACAACATTAGCCAGAGACATAAAAGGCAAAGAGTACTTGGCCAGGCCCTGAGTGGGATTGACTATAGTAAGAGATCATGACTTTGGGGATCAGAAACCAGGCTACAGTTCCAGTTACATTTTTTTGTGTGTGTGGTTTTTCCCACTTCCTCATACAGGCCTGTTGCCTCTATTTTTAAAATGGGTTCTAATAATGTCCAAAAATACTATGAATAATAGCCATAGAAGTAATATTTATTGAGTGCTTAACATTTGCTGAAAATGTTCTAAGAACTTTATACACATAAATTCTCTTAATTTTCATGACAAACCTATGAGGTAAGCATGATCATTATTCTCATTTTACAAATATGTTTAAATAAGGAAAAACAAGTTTCAGCGTGCTACTTGTGGACACAATGCTGATCGGTGAAAAAGAGCTAGGATTTGAAACCAAGTGGTCTGGCCTCAGACACCATGCTCCTAACTACTGATGTACCAGCTCTTGGGATAAGGCAAATACAGATTGTTTTTTCCCCATTAAACAAACCATTAGTATTCATCTCCAAATTACTTTCTATAGAAATACACACCATTTTACTTTTCTACCTGCAATGCATTAGGATAGCTCAACTGTTTTACCTCTTCAACACTGTGTAGTATACATTTTATCTAATCCTTGTCAATTTTTTTAAGATTTTATTTATTTATTTGAGAGAGAGTGGAGAGCACACAAAGGGAGAGGGAGAAGCAGCCTCCCCATTTAGCAGAAAGCCTGATGCTGGACTCCATTACAGGACCTTGGTATCATGACCTGACCTGACTGAGCCACTCATGTGCCCCTAATCCTAGTCAAATTTAGAACTGAAAATTTTATAATGGTTATATTAGATAGTTTCAGCTGCTTCAGATTATGAACACTATTACCATGTCTATTAATTATTTATAGTTCCTTGATGGATTAGCTGTTCTTGTCTCTTGTGTTTTTCCTTTTCCTTTTATATATACTCATTTGTGCAGAAGTTAACTTCTAAAAACTGATTTAATCATAGCTTACCAAAAATTCTTACTGTTGTATTGAACTCATTTAAACTTTACATGCCACTATTTTATTTTTATCCAATATGAATGCATGGCTTTTTAATTTTTTTAGCAATATGTTTTCTTTCTAATCATAAACATAACACATAATTACTGATGAAATCTGAAAAAAGGAAAATATAATTTAGTAAATAGAAAAAGGTATGACTATCACCAGGACCACCTACTCTAAAAAGTGGTGTATTTTATTCCATCAATACCCATAGAAAATGCATGTGTATTTATAAAATTTGTATTTTACACTATATGAAGCTTTATTTTTTGCACTTTTACTTCAATTATATTATCACTACATACTGTACTTTATCTCTTAAACTCTATATACAGATAGATAATGCTTTAATACATTTGTTATTTTGAACATTAGGCTTACCTGTCATTTACACAATCATGAAAGGAGCAGAGTTGTGCAATGGAAGCGTGCTAGGCCCATTTACACAATCATGAATAATGCAGTGTAAACATTCTTGTTTACAATTATTTGAAGGCATTTATGCTAAGACTATTTCCACTGAATTGTTTCTTAGAGTTACTAGATCTAAGAGTATGAATATTTCTAAAACTTTGTATACACATTGTCATATTGCCCTTTAACTTTGTTTAAGTGTGCTTCTTAACACTATTCTAAGAGTGTATGTGTGAGGGGCATGATTGCATAAGTAAGTAACAACGAAAGTATTTTATTATAGTTGTTTTACTGATTTTTAGAAGGCTGAGTTTATTTAAAAATACATATTCACCATTGGTATTTCTTTTTTAAAATGCTTGTTCATATAATCATGTATTTACTTAAGATATTATTTATATTACTGATCTGTAAGAACTATTTATATGTTAAGTCTATATTTATATCAGATAATAGACCATAAGTAATATCATACTATAAAATACACTCATATTTCCAAAATTCTTGCTCATAAAGGTTGACACTGATTAGGTGGCCTCTTCTGTGCCACTTCTGATCACTTAGTCAGCTCTACTAGATTAATTTCTTGTATAAATATATCAATGAGGACAAGTTGAACTGCTGACCCTCAGGGAATTATTATTTCACAGAAGAACCTGAAAAGGTATTTTTACCCACTTCACACTGAATGGTACCATAAAAATGAGGGAGAATAAGTTGAAATAATTATGTAAAAGGCAAAGATTAATAATCATAATTCAGCTCCCTAAATAGATTAATGTAATTGGTACCATTTTCTTACTAATCTTTAGGATTTCACAAATGAAACGGAAAGTAATTGTGTAAACTAAAAGTAAATTGAATTTATGATAGCCAAATTATTGAAGCAGCCCAAATGTCCATTGACAAATGAATGGATAAAGAAGATGTGGTATCTTAAAAAATAAATAAATAAATAACAGCACCTGGGTGCTCAGTCTATTGGGCACTGTCTTTGGCTCAGGTTATGATCCCAGGGTCCTAAAATTGAGCCCCATGTTGTGTTCTTTGCTCAGCAAGAAGCCTGCTTCTCCTCCTCCCTCTGCCTGCCATTCCCCCTGCTTGAGCTCTCTCTCTCTCTGTCAAACAAATAGGTAAAATCTTAAAAACCAAAAATGTAGTGTGTGTATATATATATATATATATATATATATATATATATACACACACTACATTATAGAATGTACAATAGAATACAATAGAATATTATTCAGCCATAAAAAAGAATGAAATCTTGTCATTTGCAATGACATTAGTGAACCTAGAGAGTATAATGTTAAGTGAATAAGTCAGAGAAAGACAAAAATCACATATGATTTTTGTGAAATCATACATGATTTTTATGTTGAAATTTAAAAAACAAAACAAATGAGCAAAGGAAAAAAAGAGAGACAAATCAAGAAAGAGGCTCTCAATCATAGAGAACAAACTGATGGCTTAACAGAGGGAAGTGGGTGGAGGGTATGGGTGAAATAGGTGATGGGGATTAAGGAGTGTAGTTGTGATGAGTACCAGGTATTGTATGGAATTGTTTAATCAGTATGTTATACACCTGAAACTTGTTTAACAACATATGTGAATTACACTAGAATTAAAAAAAAAAAGATAAAAGGACAATTAGAAAAAAAGTATAATGGGGCGCCTGGGTGGCTCAGTGGGTTGGGCCTCTGCCTTCGGCTCAGGTCATGATCCCAGGGTCCTGGGATCGAGCCCCGCATCAGGCTCTCTGCTTGGTGGGGAGCCTGCTTCCTCCTCTCTCTCTGCCTGCCTCTCTGCCTACTTGTGATCTCTCTCTCTGTCAAATAAATAAATGAAATCTTTAAAAAAAAGTATATTGAAAAAATTAAGAAAATGAATATTTCTGTTGATAACTATTTAATGCTTTCTAAACTGATAAGATGATAAGACTGTTGATTTAAATTAGAATTCACTCTATTGAACTATTCATAGAAAAGAGTATCTGTTCACTTCACTGAATATGGAAAATATAGGAAAATAAGAGAATATTATGTTGATACTATATTTGCAATGAATAAAACCTCTCTGTCTTGAAAAAAAATGTGCATTTTTCCTGAGACTAACAAAAGGCTAATTATTTAACTAGTATCAATAATATGAAAATTTTATACATTACCTATAATTAGTACTATTAACCATGATATTTGGGTTCATTTCCCATTATAGATTTCTATAAATTATATTCTGAGGTTGAGGAGATAGTAAGATAACGAAGTAAATCAAGGAAAATATAAATGTAAATTCAAATATATTACCTGAACTCTCAGATACAGAGCCTGCCTTTCATCAGCATTTGGATCAATGAAATAGCATATTTAGAAAATAATGCCCTTTGTGAAATAATATTCATTACAAACATTGACAGCTTTCATAATTTCTCTATCAATTAATTAGTTTATTAATCATCTAATGAAGTCAGTATCAGCTATAATTTTCAGCATTTAGGGGTCCTTATCTACAATTAGCACTTTTTTGAGCACATTCCAAGGTGAATAGAACACAAAGATTCTACCCAATGTAGACACATTTTCTCTCCTTTTTTTTTTTTTTTAAAGATTTTATTTATTTAGGGGCCCCTGGGTGGCTCAGTGGGTTAAAGCCCCTGCCTTCAGCTCAGGTCATGATTCCAGAATCCTGGGATGGAGTCCCGGGTCAGGCTCTCTGCTCAGCGGGGAGCCTGCTTCTCCCCACCCCCTCTGCCTGCCTCTCTGCCTACTTGTGATCTCTATCTGTCAAATTAATAAATAAAATCTTAAAAAAAAAGATTTTATTTATTTATTTGAGAGAGAGAGAAGAGCACACAAGCAGGGGACCTGCACACAGAGGGAGAAGCAGACTCCCTGCTTAGCAGGGAGCCCAATGTGGGGCTCAATCCCAGGATCCAGAGATCATGACCTGAGCTGAATTCAGATGCTTAACCAACTGAGCCCCGCAGGAGCCCCAGACACATTTTCTCCTCCGGTGATAGCTATGGCGTTCTAGGAGGATCACCGGATTTCACTTTTGTTTGGATTTGTGCTATGACTTGTCCAATTATCAGAAGGATAAGCAAATCTCCACATTTTTTGTATCTGTAAATTCAAGTAACAGTCTTCTCACAGATTTATTATGCATATAAAACAATCATGAATGTAATATGAAAATTTTACAATGCCTTAATTAAAAATAAGTACAAATAGATACATACAGAAATGAAGATAAGTAAACTACACTGCAAGAAATGTTTATTTTTCAGTGAGTAGATATAATTCTGATACCTATGCTTTGAACTGTTTGAGGGCTGCAGTATCAGTGGAATGTTCAGAGTATATCATAGTTTGGGGAAAGTTAACAAAGCCAAATCAGTAAATCCTACTTCAGAGATGGAAAAAAAAAAAAAAAAAAAGAGAGAGAAGAAGAAGCAGAAGAAGAAAGGGAGGAAGGATGGAAGGAAAAAAGGAAGCAAGCAAAGAATGTTAGGAAGACAGGAGAGTGTAACAAATGGCATTGCTGAAAAATGGGTGTGCGGCAACCACTGAAAATACTGGTGTTTCCTGAATGGACAGGAGGTAAATTATCATCACTCTCCTGAAATAGTACATTGGAGGTTTGGGGAACACTTCAGAAAGGAAATTGTTATGGTGAGCTGTCAATGATAATAAAAGAAAATTAGAAAGGAAAGAAAATGGGACCAAAAGAGTCATAAATTGAGATTTGGAATCTGTGAAGTGTATAACAACCATTAAAACTCATCTCATTAGTTTAAGTAAGGCAAGTACTATAACAAAATTAAAGCATTAGGTCAGTAAAGCTTCTCAAAAAGTTTACAGTATAGTATGTAAAAACCAAAACAATATAAACATCTAGTTTACAGATTAACAAAGCCAGAAACATTTTCACAGAAAAAAGTCAAATAACTTTGCATTTATTAATAGACTTTTTGGTTTGAGTTTTAACTAAATAACTGGATATTATCAGAGCAAATTCATCATCTCACATAAAGGTATAAATTCTATTTTATTTTAGGAAGGTGCAAAAGTTATTTGATGTTTGAAAATTCTGTGAGAAGAGTAGATATGTTTTGTCACATAGGGTCTCTGAAAAAAAAGATTCAAAAAAAAAAAAAAAGAAAAAGAAAAGAAATATAACTTCTAGAATGTGTGTTCTGAGATCACTGATAAAATGCTTGTTGTCACCCTAGGCCACTTTAAAAGGTTGCATTCATATGATCAAGGGAAGGTCTGAGGGAAACAATGCCACTCTTTTTGATTTTTCACTGTTAAAAAAAAAAGTGTATCAGACTGTAGCCTTCATATTGCCTTTTCTGAGCTCTTGAAATATTTTATCTAAAATAAAAGTTACAAAATTAGTTATTTGTTTTAAAACCAAGTCATATATACTTTGTTGAAGTGATACTTGAATCGTTTGAACCACAGATCACATGCAAAATCAGGTTCATCACCAGATATTTGCTTCAAAACTTGCCCTATTTTAATCCTACTTAAAAGATGTGTAAGAGGAGCCACATTTACTGGCCCTCAAGGTCATAAGTACAATTACCAAATACAATATTAGAATACTCAGAATTACCTTTAACTACTTAGAAATACATTTTATTTATTTATTCTTTTTTTTTTAATTTTTTTTTTTTTTTTTTTTTTTTTTTTTTTTGATAGACAGAGATCACAAGTAGGCAGAGAGGCAGAGAAAGAGAGGAGGAAGCAGGCTGTCTGCAGAGCAGAGAGCCCGATGCGGGGCTCGATCCCACGACCCTGGGATCATGACCGGAGCCGAAGGCAGCGGCTTTAACCCACTGAGCCACCCAGGCGCCCCTTTTTATTTATTCTTAAAGATTTTATTATTTATTTGACAGAGCGAGGGACACACAAGCAGGGGAGCAAGAGAGGGAACACAAGCAGGGGGAGTGGGAGAGGGAAAAGGAGGCTCCCCACTGAGCAGGGAGCCCGATGTGGGGCTCAATCCCACGATCCTGGGATCATGACCTGAGCTGAGGGCAGATGCTTAAGGACTGACCACACAGGCATCCCTACATTTTATTATTAAAGAACAATCCAACTGCTTTCCTGAGAAAGAAATTATATGTACATACACACATATATATATATACATATATATATATATATATGGTTAAAAGTTAAAAGTGATTGGTCATTACAATATCTTTGTTATGAAATTATTAGAACAAAACAATAAAATAAAACAAAAAAAGCATGCAATTTAACTCAGCAAATCTAAAAACTCTCATGAAAACAGGTACACATGCAGGAACTTAAAGAAAGAATGACAGAACAAAAAAAAAAGATAAACACAACCAAAATCTTGAGAATTTTATAGTGAATCATGCAATGAGATCAGTAGTTTTCCTTTTTTCTTTTAGTTTTTTTTTAAAGATTTTCTTATTTTTTAATTTGATGGACAGAAATCACAAGTAGGCAGAGAGAGAGGGGGAAGCAGGCTCCCTGCTGAGCAGAGAGCCCGATTCGGGGCTCGATCCCAGGACCCTGGGATCATGACCTGAGCTGAAGGCAGAGGCTTCAACCCACTGAGCCACCCAGGTGCCCCTCTTTTAGTTTTTATGATAATTTTTTGAAGTAAACTAGGCTATAATCTATTTCTGATTTAGAGAGCCCCACTTCCAAAGCAAGTGAACAAAGAGATGCTAGCTTCTTAATTACAGGTAATATTCTAAAAATACTTCTCATAAACCTATTTGCATATAAATCCAAAGTAACACCATTCAAATGAATTTCTGTTCAAATAACTGCTATGTCTATTTTGCATGCGTGTATGTGAGAGGTTGGGGAAGAAGGGGCAGTAGATTTGTTTGGCCAGTAGCATTGTTCATACTACAAAAGATCAAATGTTGATATTTCATAAGTAGAGATGCTTCTCTTTTTTATGGAGAACCTTACGATTTTAAAAAAACATTTGCAAGATGAGTTGGATGTTATAATAAATTAGTATTACATTTTATCACCCTTTATTTTTTTCCATTTGGTAAGATATTAAGCAGATCAGAGAAGATATCTCCATTCATTCATTTTCACCATGGTCATCACTCAATTATTACCAAATCCTCATAGCAGATTATTTAAAAAAAAATGAAAAGGAAAAATGGGGCAATGAATCTGAAAGGATAGCTGGTATATTTTCTGAGCTGTCACCTTATGTCATTTTTATAAAACATATACAACATAGGGCAAAATATAATCTCTGATCTCAAGATATTATATATATTTTTAGAACTGTATAAAATGTGATCACTAGTAAAATTAACATTCACTGTGCGAATTTGGGTCATTTTGTTCACGCCTCTCAGAAAGCTGTGCTGGGGGCTATTAATAACTCTAACAATTAAAAAAGCTTATTCTTTTTTTTTTTTTTTTTTAAGATTTATTCATTTGACAGGGAGAGAGAGAGCACAAGTAGGGGGAGTGAGAGAGGGAGAAGCCGGTCTCCTGCAGAGCAGGCAGTCCAATGTGGAGGCTCCATCCCAAGACTCTGGGATCATCACCCAAGCGGAAGGCAGATACTCAACAACTGAGCCACACAGGTGCCCCAAAACCCTATTCTTTACAGCAGAAGTTTCACAAATGTGGGTGATCCTTTCAGTTGATCTCATTTGTAAGTCAAATTAATTCAGTTCTTGTTGAGCCATATAATGGCACGCATTAAAAACAATTTCCTTTTCTTTTTTGATGAAGGATCAAATTCCTTCATCAAATTGAACGCTGAACTTAAAAATCAAAGCTCCAGATAATTTGACATTATTAATGTACTGTCCATTTATTTAATTATTGAAAAGCATTTGTTGAGGGGGTTCTCCACATGAGGCACTGGAGTAAGAACAGGGAATTGAGCAGTGACAACGACAGACTCTGGCTCTGAACTTCTCTGGTGAACTAGATTGTCATGCAAATTAAAACAAGAGAACAGTATGGTAGGGCTGACATAAAGGCTTATGCGAGTTGCTCTAGGGTGCATGCAGGGAGAAGCATTATTTCTCTTAAAGGACTTTTGGGGGATGGTAACCAAAGGAGTTTAGTGCAGCCTCAAATCCTTCTTACTGGGCGGCTGTCACCTGTCAGTCAGTGTAAAGGTCAAAGCATCTTTTGGTAAAAGATGGTAAAAATTATATAGAGGTTAGAAGCAGAAACAAAACTGAGATGAGAGTACTACCATATGGAAAGTGGAAAACTACCAGGAACTGTAATAATGAGGAGGTTCCTACGGATGGAAAAAAACTGCAGAGATGCCAGATCCATACTTTCAAAGCAGCTTTGTAGAGAGTGAAAACACATGGGCAGACTTTACAAGCAAGCGACATTCTACAGAATGGAGGCAAAATCGAGAATACAAAGAGTAAGGAGTGCAGATTGTGACAAGTCAGTTCCAGGACTGTTCCTCTTTCTTCTCTTTGGAATCTACTAGTAATTTCTTTTGAGATGAAAATATTTACAAATATTGGTTAAAGAAATGTATTGCTGCTGTGCCATTAAAATGGAACTTAAGTAATCAAAATCTAAACCACATTTTTTTGGTCTTTATTTATGTAATCTCTAAACCCTACATTGGGCTCGAACTCATGACCCCATGATCAAGAGAGCTAGTCAGGCACCCCTAAGCCATATTATCTTGAAGGCAAATAATATTTAATGAGAGATTATCATGAAACTAAAAGGTCTTGAAAATAATCAGAAGTTAAAGATTTTGTATGGCACTTATATCTATTCTGTCTTTGACTGTTGTTGTTAAGAAAGCATTCTATTTTAACTGTGTTCAAGCATAAGAAACCAGAAGGAGATTAACTAGAAGATTACCTGATTCTTAAGGATTTATTTAGGAAGTTCTATAGATTCAGCTCTCACAATGGTATTTTAATGATATACTTCATGTGTGTATGCACAGTGGGGAATGAGATCAAATACAGTGTCCTAATATAAATGAAATTAGGAAATTTTAGGGGTAAATAAAAAACTTAACAAATTAAGATGCATAGATTAGGTAATGATAGGAATACAAAATACACTGACAATCCCAATTATTTGTAACACATAGGTTGTTTTTTTTTTTTTTAACACATAGGTATTTATAGAGTATGGTTTTTCTCTGTGTAGTTAGGCAACACTCAGTGCCCTTTCCAAAGGTCAGCAATTCCCAGGAAGATGGATTATATATAGGTAGAACAATCTGGCATCTGTTATGTTTAAATTCCTGCTAACACAATAAGATTATCTCTGCCCTTTTCCTCCATTTCCAAATAGTTTTGGAGACCACATTTTAAGAGAAATATTCACGGTATAGCTTATTTGCAAAGAATATTCCCCTTTCCTATTATTCAATAATGAGTTCAGATATTTTACAAGAAGCATTAGTTAAAACAAATCCCTTTTGGAAATGAAGAAAGCACTGGAGTATAAAGGGCATTTCTCGATTTCTAACGGAGCTCCATTATGTTTTGGTTGGAAAGGCATTTGCACAATAGCTATATTAACCTCCTTTATATTTAGAATGGTATAAGTAACTACAAATAATCAATCCCTTTACAAACAAAATAAGGTGCTTTATCAGTAATGTTTGGTTTCCCTACATGCTCACTTACTAGGTGAGATCTATCATGGCTACTGGTCATGTTTTTATCCTTTCTGAGTTTTTAAGGTACTCTGTGCAATACAAAAGAATACATCAGTTGCAAAAGTGGGCCTGCTTATTGAATGAAAGCTGAAGTGGTGACTATTTTCTCTTCATGCAAAAGCTTGGGGTTAAATAAAATCATCATGAAAAATTTAGTTAATAGACAAACAAAAGCCAGTACAATCTCATTTCCCGTGTATACGCAGACTTAGAGTGGACTGAACATTCATTGTGGGATACAGATTGATATTAGAAAGAATGTGAATAGAAAGATCTCTTACAGAATACACATGATGAGTGATAATGTTTGTAAAGTGAAATGAGAAATCATAAAGACTGTACTTAATTTACTCCAAGAAATCTTTTAAACAATTTAAAATAGAAAGTGCTAATTTATCCACTTAGACTATTACATTACCTAATAGTAACTGGTTTGTTGGAAGAAGTCCCTTGAAAATAAGCAAAAACATAACTATATTACTTGCTAATCACTTATGATAATAGTGAGATTGATAATGAAGATATTAACTTAGATAAAAATTATTCTGAATTCTATTTCACGGTTATATATTTTAAGCATTGCTGGAAGTAAATTCTTCCCACATTCTTATATTTTCCACTTATATTTTTATAGTAAAATCTTATTTTCAAGTTCTAAATTTTAACCATACTTTTGAAGTAATTAAAAATTAACAATGATTTGATTTCTATGGCTCTGATTTCTCCATATGGAGAAGTAACAGAATACAAATTATTATGATATAATTTTAAGTGGATACACTTTTATTATCAAAGTAATGCACACTCAAGGGCAGAATAAAATAAAATGCATTAAAATTTCCACTACTCAGAAACTGGTATCAGTCTTATGCTATATAACTTAATCCAGACATTTTTATATACCTAAAGTTTAAAAAAAAAGAATTGTCCAGCAGATTTCTGTACTGTCCTTCTTTCTGCATTTTTATAGTATTTTGATATGTTCTATGTGCTATCATGTATTCAATCAACATTCTTAATGTAAAGGAACACCTGGGTGGCTCAGTCAGTTAAGCACCTGCGTTTGGCTCAGGTCATGATCCCATCAGGATCTCAGGGTCCTTCATGCACTGCATTGGGCTCCTTGCTCAGCAGGAGCCTGCTTCCCCCTCTGTCTGTCACTACCCCTGTTGTGCTCTCTCTTTCTCCCCCTCCCTCTCTCTGGCAAATATAAATGAGTATAATCTTAAAAAAGAAAAAAAAGGAGATGCTTTTAAAAACCCATTCTTAATGTTAGAAATTTCAGTAACTTCTAAATCTGGATTTTTATAAATAATGTTGCATGATCCACTTTGTAGCTACACCTTTCCCTTCACCCTTTGTACAGCCTTTGGTATAATGCCCAAATGGCCTTCAGAAAATTCCTGCAAAGCAGTTTATGCAAGTGAATTGTTTAAGCAGTTCATGTAAATGGTTACTTCTTTGCATGCATTAATTATCCTATTGAACATGATTTTGTTTTAATTTGCTTTTCTGATTTTAAAAAGTGGGTAATTTAAATATGCTTATTAGATTTCTAAAAAGAAATTTCTTGTACGAGTTATTTGTCTGTTTTCAACTGGCATATTTTCAACATTTTCTAACAAAGATTTAATGCCCTTTATGTATTTTTTTAAAGATTTTATTTATTTATTTGAGAGAGAGAGAGAGAGAGAGAGAGACAGATAGTGACAGAGATGAGAGAGCCAAGCACAGAGAGAGGGAGAAGCAGGTTCCTGCTGAGCAAGGAGCCCAGACATGGGGCTCGATCCCAGGACCCTGGGATCATGACTTGAGCCAAAGACAGACACTTAACTGACTGAGCCACCTGCATGCCTCCTTTATGTATTTTAATAAATAATGACTTCTGCAAAATTTCTCATTCTGAGCTATGTGAGATACTCAATGCTAATTGATAAAATTTGCATTTTTAAAGAATCAGTCATATAACTGACCAACTTAAATATTACATGAAGACCATTGCTATGGATGGGTTAATGTTAACCTGAAATAATCTAGTGATTATCTGTATCACATAGCATACTATCAAGTCAAATAGATGAACAAATTACAAAATATGAATGCTGAAAATCAGAGATGTTTGTGCCCTTCTGTAACATTTAATTAAAACTGACCATGTTTAAGAAGAAAAATAATAGTATGCTAATAAAATAAATTGAAAGAATAAGTAATGAATAGTATACTATGAGAAGAAGTACAAAATGGCAGGTTATAAAGTTTGGTGGCCTAGTATTTAGGAAGAAGATAATTTTTGTGTCATAGTGGGCTGTAACCTTCAAGTGTTTCAATGATAAGGAGTGACTGGTGATGAAAAAGCATAACATTTGATAGCATTAATGACTAATGTAATAGGAAATTGATTTCTTAACACCTTTCCCTTTGCATAGTGTCTTTTTCCTTAATTTGAAAGGGAATCAATATGTGAATATCTGAGCATATGAGAGGCAGCCAAGTACAAAGAAAATGCTCTTCAATTAGCAATTAGAAGATGGGATTTCTTAACCTAACTGCACCACGAATGAGTTGTATGACCTTGGGCAAGTCATTTGGTCTTTCCAAGGTTTACATTTCTCATCCACAAAAGTAAATGGTATCTAAGGCTCAGGACTAAATTTCTGCAATTCAAATCTGGAAAAAATTCAAATCAAAAAGGGAGTATTAAATGTACTAAATGTCCTTTAATGATGTTTCCCAAACCATTTTCTACTGAAGGCCATTTTTCTTTTTGTAATAACTAATCTTTGTTAAAGTTTAATCTGGAGTAAGCACTCTTCTTAATGAATGCTCACAGAACTCTAGAAGACCAGTAATGCTATTATTTCACATTATAAATGAGAAAAACAATCCAGATGGAGGTTAAACAATTTGCTTTGGTTTTCTGTGCTAGTGAGCAGTCAAACTAGGACTCAAGGCCAGATGGTCTAATAATCTGTAACTGTAAGCATTATCCACATTTTCTAAACTATGTATTTTTGCTGAAATGAACCTGGGAAACACAGATTTCTGTAGGACAAAATCAGCTGGATACAAAATATTTTGGAATATTTAAATTTTATTTTGAATACCTCAAGAGGGATGTCATATGCAGGACAGCCTACATTTATTTTGACCATGGAAACTGTACAAAAAGGAATAGTGAACATGTCAAAAGGAGTTCTGAAAAATAATTTGGAAAATGTTAATTCTTGACTCTTAGCAGGCATCAAATGGTATTTTTATTCAAAAAGACTTCTACAGAAAATAATTTCTTAAGTAATTTGAGGAAGTAGTAGTAAAGATAAAAAAAAATCTCTATGTTATTTACTTTTCCATAAAATTCCCACTTTTTATTTTTCCCTTTTTTACTGCATGTTAACGTAAGAAGTCTTACCAGTGCATTAAGGATGTGTTTATACCTCCCCCAATTCTCTCTCTCTAATAAATAAATAAATCTTAAAATAAAAGAATTAAAAAAAAAAAAAGGCGACACCTGGGTGGCTCAGTTGGTTAAGCATCTGACTCTATTTTTTTTTTTTTTAAGATTTTATTTATTTGATAGGGAGAGACACAGTGAGAGAGGGAACACAGGCAGGAGGAGTGGGAAAGTCAGAAGCAGGCTTCCAACCGGACAGGGAACCCGACACGGGGCTCGATCCCAGGACCCTGGGATCATGACCTGAGCTGAAGGCAGACGCTTAACGACTGAGCCACCCAGGCGCCCCAAGAAACTGACTCTTGATTTTGGCTCAAGTCCTGATCTCAGAGTCATGAGAGAAAGCCCCTGATGGGACTCCCATGCTCACTGGGGAGTCTGCTTGAGATTCTCTCTCTCTGTCTCCTCTTCTCCCTCCCCCACTGCACATAAACCCACACCCGCACACTCTCTCAAATAAAAGAAAAAATCTTTAAGGAAAGGATATGTTCATCAAGGGAAAACTGGTTGGCTGTGAGTTCAATGTTAATGAATCAACAATGCCATACATCCAGCAAAAGAAGACAGATTTTTTAAAAAGTGCAATAGATAACATTTTTGTGAGCTAAAATACAAAGAAATTTACACACATGCTACCCAGGATAAGGAAAATGTTAAACTCTTCCTGGCTACTTCTGGTGGGATCCTATGATTCAAATGGTAATATGGCATGGTGAATGTTAAACTCTCAGGCAAGTCACGTGCTGCATATTGGGAAGCTATGGAAAAATTTTTAAATACCTGCTACACGATATACAGGAAAACAGTTGTGCAGAACAGCAGATTTTCAATGTTGATGAGAATGGCTTATTTTATAAAAACTCCACCAGAGGATTCTGTACTGCAAATAGCATTTCAGTAGACAAAAACTGTGACTGGAGGCTCTCAAGAACCTGATCCTGTTTTGTTTTTTTTTTCCTAGAAGGAACAGTTCAGTATTTGCTAATTCAGTGTTCATGGCAACTTTGTAGTAGATAAATACTACAATCAATGAGAATCAACCATATATCTTTTAAAATTTTGTTTTCAGGTACTTCCCCAAAGGCACAAGTCCAGAATCTGTAGAAAGAAATCCTGCAAATAAATGCTGAGGTAATTTTTGAGACTACAACATCACTGCTGTAAGTTCCTAATGGAAAGAAAAAAAAAAAAAGTGGTATCTAGTATGGTAGGTGGACTTTCCTCATTCCGAAAATGACCTATTTATAGTAGGCTTAGGGAACTAAGGTGCCACTTTTGAGATCTCAAAGGAAAATTTTGAGAGAAAACCCATGACATAAAAATCAGGATTCTTTAAGTAATGTGGATAGGAAGAAGACTCTCTCCTCCCCTAAGGTAGGTTCCTGGACAGGAAAGCCCCAGTGTGGGAGAATATGACAGTGTGGATCTTAAGCATGAATAAGATACTGAGATTCACTAGACATACTTGGGAAATTTAGGAGCTGAATTTATTCTTTATGCAAATATTCAATAAAGTTTTAATTATTTTCATTCATATGATACAATCAATCATGTTAGCAGGTACTACACTTTAGCAAAGCTTGTAGAATCTAGGATTATAGCAACAGAAGACATGAGATTTTATGTCATAGACAGACTGCTATATATATAACCTAGTACTGTAAATGTAAACTTTAAGGAAAAGCAGTTATTTGGAAAAGGAGATCTCTGGTTCAAGAACAAGGGGTACAGATTTCAGGTATACATATGGTTATTGACACAGCTATGAAGAATTATAGCTATTAATATATATGAATATATACTATTAAATATAATAGTTAATATTTACATATTTTATATCTATATATTTATCCATATGAATCACAATATATAGATTTGGTAGATAGCTTCACATAAGAACTGCTGAACACAAAAGTGTATATAAATCTCCAAGGCAGGATGTATAAGGAATGAGTGTCAGCAGCAATAACTTGGGAAATGTCCACCTGTCAGGTATTTGTAGAAGAGAATAAATTAGCAAAACAGAAGCCATATCATAATGCTATGAAGAAAGTAAGGTAGAATGTAATGATGTGACCATGTAGACTGAATGTCATCATTAATGTGATTTTCACATTAATGGAGGTAACAGGCTGAAATAAGATGTGTTATATTTAAGACAATCAGTGTGCCTCACAAAAACAAAAAGGAAGGGACACTGTATGGAACACTTTGACAGGGAGGTGGGTGGAGGAAGGAGAAAAACAGTGACCTAAGTAAGACCAATCCTCTCATGCTTCCACAGCCTATATACTTATACCTTGAAAAAGAATTCCACAGTGCTTGGCACTCAGTGGAACACTCAAAAGATTTCATTAAATGAAATGAAATGTTTTGTTTAGATTCTGATAATAGTAAAAAGGAAAAAACAACCCATGTGACCTAGATAATATCAATACTTATATTACCATAGGGAAAAAACCCTGAGGCAGAGACACTAAGTGAACTGTTTCAGGATGCACAGTACAGTCAGGGTGTGAATGTAAGCCATTTCAAATACTCAGCCTGAGTTCTTACTCTGTTGTAATGCCTACTCATCTAAGGTGGGATATTGGTGTATAAAATTTCCCTCTCTAAAGACTGACTGATTGACTGATTGATGTAAACTTTATTTTTTAGAGTAGTTTTAGGATCACAGCAAAATTGAGAGGAAAGTACAGAGATTTCCTATATAGTCTTTCTCCTTATACACACATAGCATTTTTATCAACATTCTCCACCAGAGCTGTAAAATTGTTACAAGTGATGAATCGATACTGACACATCTTTCATATCCAGAGTCCATACATTACATTAGATTTCACTAGATGTTATACCTTGTGTGGATTTGAACAAATGTGCAATAGAATATATCCACCATTATAGCATCATATAATTTCATGGCCCTAACAATTCTCTGTACTCTGCCTATTCATCCTTCCCTCCCCTTAACCTTGAGTAATCACTGATCTATTACTGTCTGCATAGTTTTGTCTTTTTCCAGAATGTCATATAGGTGAAGCTGTATAGTATGTAAACTTTTCTGATTGGCTTATTTCACTTACTAATACCCACTCAAGGTTTTGCCATGTCTTTTCATGGCATGATACCTCTGAATAATATTCCATTCTTTGGATGCACCACAGTTTATTTACCCATTCACCTACTAAAGGACATTTTGGTTGTTTCCAAGTTTTAGCAATTATTAATAAAGCTAATATAAATATTTGGGTACCGTCTTTTGTATAGACAGAACTTTGTAGCTCCTTGGGATAAATATCAAGGAGTATGATTACTGAATCATAAGTAAGAGTATGTTTTGTTTTGTCTTCCAAACTGGTTGTACCATATTATCATTCTATCAGCACTATATGAGAATTCCTATTGCTACACATCTTCACCAGAATTTCATGTCGTCAGTTTCTTGGATTTAGGCCATCACTGTCATTTTAATTTGTATTTCCCTGATGATATAAAAAGTGGAACATATTTTTTCATTTGTGTATTTGTCCTTTTTATATCATTTTTGGTAAGTTGTCTGTCAAGGTCCTTGGCCCATGTTTAAATCAGGTTGATTGTTTTCTCATTGTTGACTTTTAAGAGTTCTTTGTATATTTTGGACAACAATTCTTTATTAAATATGTCTTCTGTCAATATTTTCTCCCAGTCTGTGGCTTGCTTTTCATTCTCTTGACATTGTCGTTTGCAGAGCAGAAATTTTTAATTTTAATGAAATCCATTTTATTAATTCTTCCTTTCATGGATTCTACCTTTTGTGTTATATCTGAAGTTACCAACAAACTCAAGATCATTTGATTTTCTTTTATGTTATCTTCTAGGAGTTTATAACTTGTGTTTTATATTTAGGCCTGTGACCCACTTTAAATTTAATTTTTGTGAAGGATATAAAGTTTATGTGTTTTTTTTCTTACATTTATATGTCCAGTTGTTCTAGCATCATTTGTTTGGAAAGACTATCTTTGTTCCATTGTATTGTCTTTGCTCTTTTGTCAAAGATCAGTTGACTGTATTGATGTGGGTCTACTTCTGGGCTCTCTATTCTGTTCCATTGATTTATTATCTATTATTCTGTCAATATCACCTTGTCTTAATTACTATGGCTTTATAGCATGTCTTAAAGTTGTGTAGTATCAGTATTCCAACTTTGTTCTCTTTAATATTGTATTGGTTATTCTGGCTCTTTGTCTCTCCATATAAACTTCAGAATCAGCTTGCTTATATCCATAAAGTTATTTGCTGAATTTTGACTGTAATTACACAGAGTCTATAGCTCAAGGTTGGAAAGAACTGACATTGACAATATTGAATCTTCCTATCCATAAACTATTATGAAATATCTATTTATTTAACTCTGATTTATCATCTGTGTTTTACTGTTCTCATACAGATGTTGAACATATGTATATTTTTAATTTATATCTAAGTATTTTGTTTTTGGGGTGCTAATGTACAAGGTATTGTGTTTTTAATTTCAAATTCCACCAGTTCATTGCTGGTAGATAAAGAAGCAATAAACTTTTGTGTATTTACCTTGTATCCTGCAATGCTGCTATAATCACTTACTTGTTTTAGGAGTGTTTTTTGTCAGTTCTTTCAAATTTCCTACATAGCCTATCATGTCATCTGTGAGCAAAGACAATTTCATTATTTCCTTCCTAATCTGTATAGTTTTTTATTTCCTTGTCTAATTGCACTATCTAGGTCTTCTATTACATGCTAAAAAGGAGTGGTGAAGGAATATTCTTGCCTTACACTGACCTCAGTAGGAAAACCTCTAGTTTCTCACTACTAATTATGATATTAGCTGTAAGTTTTCTTAGACATTTTTTAATATTTTATTTATTTATTTGAGATAGAGAGCAAGAGAGAGAAGAGTGAGTGCACATGAGCAGGGAGGAGGGGCAGAGGGAGAGGGAGAAGTAGGCTCTCCACTAAGCAGGGAGCCCAATGTGGGACTCGATCCCAGGACCCTGGGATCGTGACCTGAGCCAAAAGGAAGATACTTAACCCACTGACTCACCCAGGCACCTCTTCAATATTATTTGTCAAATTGAGTAAGTTCCCCTTTTTTTCCTAATTTATGAGAGTTTTTACATGAATAGGTGTTGAATTTTGTCAAATGCTTTCCTGCATCATATAATTTTTCTTTCTCTCTCTTTTTTAATCTGTTGATGTGATGGATTATATTAATTGATTTTAAAATGTTGAACTATCTATACCAGGGATAAATTGTACTTTTCAAGGTATCTAATTGTTTCTATCCATTGGTGGATTTAATTCATATTTTGTTGAAGATTTTTTTCACATGTTCATGAGAGATATTAGTCTGCAGTTTTTTTCTAATGTTTTGATCTAATGTTTCTAATGTTTTGATTTTGGTATTAAGAGTAATGATAGCCTCATAGAGTGAGTTAGGAAGTATCCCCTATGCTTCTGTCCTCTGTGAGAGATGGTACAGAGAATTGGTATAATTTCTTCTTTAAAAATTTGGTAGACTTCACCAGTGAACCCATCTGTGCCTTGTTTTTTCTATTGTGGGAGGATATTAATTATTGATTTATTTAATAGACAAAAGGCTATTGATGTTATCTAATTCTTCTTATGTGAATTTTGGCAAATTCTCAGCCCTCTTTATCCCTGATAGCTTTTCTTTGGTCTGAAGTCTGCAGTCTGAAATTCACATAGCTATTCCTGTTTTCTTTTGATGTAAGCATGGCATAACTTTTTCCTTTTATTTACTTTTAATCCATATGTATCTTTATAATCAATGTGGGTTTCTTAAAGACAACATATAGTTGGCTCTTCTTTCCAGACCCACTCTTAGAGGGGGTATAGCTCAGTGGTAGAGCATTTGACTGCAGACCCACTCTGACAGTCTCTGACTTTAAATTGGTCGCTTAGACCACTGACATTCAAAATGATTATTGATTTTGTACTGCTTCATATTTGTTTCCCTTGCTGTTTGTTCCTATTTTTGTCTTCCACTCTTCTGTCTTTTGGGAGCTTTTATTGGTTTTATTTATTTGAGAAAGAAAGTGAGCAAGCAAGCAAGAGAGAGAGAGAGCACATGAGCAAGAGGAGGGACAGAGGGACAAGGAGAAGCAGATTCCCTGCTGAGCAGAAAATCTGACATGGGGCTCAATCCCAGGACTCAGGGATCATGACCTGAGCTGAAGGCAGAGGCTTCACTGACTGAGCACCCCCACCCCCATGCTCCCTGTCTCTTTGGTTTTAACTGAGCATTTTACACAATTTCATTTGCTCTCGTTCTTAGAATATCTGTTATACGTCTTTCTCCTCATTTATTTTTTGAATCAGCAAATCATTTATTTTTTACAACTAGTATATTATTTGTAAATGTATAACATTCTGACTTGTGTATGTAAAAAGGAACACAAACCCACAAAATCAATGATTTTTAATCATAGTTTTTATTAGAAATATTTCATTTTGAACATTATTCACCCTTTCATTTTGGAATAGATAGCTTTTTTTTAAAATGTGGTTTTAAAGAGTTTATTTTCCATTACACCAAAAAAGTAAGCATTTTCATAGAATTTGTTTTTTAATTCAAAAGTACTGATGCCCACTACTGTGTGTCTGACATCTTACCACCCTCATCTTAATATTCATCCATCTGTTTAAAATTCACATAAACATTAAAGCATATGTCTTACTTGATATTTGTAAATTAAATGTTTCTAGGATAGGACACTTTGTACTATTTTACATTTTATGAAATCATATTATACAAAATAAAAGTTGTCAAAATAAAAAAAAGTTAGAAGAAAAATAGTATTTTGTATATCTGACACATTTCTACTATTATAGTAAACATTGTTCAAATATGATTGGGCTTTTTCAGTTATGAATGCCTTCACTACTCATTCAGGTTTCCCATCCCTGATATATAATATTTTTTGAACATTCAGGGAATGGGGTGGACTTTAATTGTATCAGTTTAGCTGTACTGGAGCTACTTTTCCCAGAATTCTCTTTCTTTTGTTACCAATTATGTTAGCCATAAGAGACTTTGTGGGAAGGGAGGAGGATATGAGAAACAGAAAGCAGAAAGAAACAGTTGGGCACACTTTTTCACACATAAGATAGTTGGTACAGGGCCCATGCTCTACCACTGCTCACACTCATTGTTGCTTATTGGCTGGCTCACTTTTTTGGTGCAGGGCAGCACCCAGGACTGCAGGTCTTCCAGATCTGCCCAGTTTTCTTTCCTCAGTCTCACTGACTCCTTGGTTAGCAGCATATTCAACAAAGGCTCAAATGGCATCAACCTTTCCGACAGTTCACGTCCATTATCTGTATTTCAAGTTTGGAGATGGTGACACTCTGACAACTCTGTCCAGTGTATTGGATTTTGGATCACCCTTGCAGATTCTAATTTTTCCTTGCTCTCTCCCACTTCATACCCATTTTTCCTTCCAGACCACCTTATCTTGTGGCTTTAAGTCATCTCCTAATGGTTATGCTTCTGTGCTCACACCTGACTGAACCAGGCAAATTTAAGCCATATTTTCTATTTCAGTGGCACTCTGGCCATACCTCTATCTCAACATTTATCAAATTGTCTTACACTTATCTTTTTGTCTTTTCCAATGCATTGAGGATAATGGTAGGGACTTTATTTATCTGCCTTTTTATTGCAATAGACCAGTTCTATGCATTGTGCATTAAAAATAATATACGCATGCTGAATTGAATGAGATCCTTTTCAAATTTCTGTTTGCTTAAACATTTCCAAGAAATTATTGTTAAAAATAAAGTAATTCAAGGAAGTCTAATGTTGTTATAGTTTTTATCCTCAAGGGCTCATGTATGTAATAGTAGTAAGGTGAGCAGGTGTTTAATTATAAGGAAGCCCTTAGGTCAATTGCTGATGTATTTAATAAAAACTATTTTCATCCAAGCCATCTGTGAATTCTAGCTTCCATCATTCACGGACTGTAGGTTTGTTCTTGATTACATTTGGGAATTAATGGTATAATAAGCCATATCATCCTAAAACCTTAATCTATTATAATCCTTGCTTTTATGTTTATGACCAAGGACTCTGTTTTCAAAGGCTGTTCTGTCCTGAGCCACTGCTACTCTGTTATTTTGGGAAAGACAGACTGCTCCAAGTATGTCAGGGATAATATCTATATTATAAGCAGGGTTATTATAAAGGATTTAAGAAAGTAAATAAAGTCACTATGCAGTCCTTAGCACATAATATTTGTAAAATCAGTATTAGCTATTGTTATTATATTTATTTTTAAGAAAATAGGGAATAATAAATTAGCACTTTATAGGTGATTATGTAATATCATAGTTTAATTCAATTCTGATATATATATACTTGGATATTAAAAAAAAGTTCATTGTTCAGTTGAAGCTATGAATTTTTCATATCTATTACCAGAACCTACTAAATTAAGAAATCACTTCTGCCTACAAGTTCACCAATTTTTGAAAATGCTATTCTTAGTTGACAGTGTAACAGCAATATATTAAAATTCTAAGAATACAGCTCTTAACATTTGTAGGTATAGCTCATAAAATACTACTAACAGTGAGAGCTTGACTCATTGTCTCTCAATTCACTGTTTCATAAAAGAAAAAAAATGTTTTCGGCAATGTAGACTGTGAAATTTCTTTTAAATTTGTTATTTCTCTATGTAGCTTTCTGAAGAAGTTAAAAGTTAATGAAAACAAATCCCAAAGAGGAAAATATCTGGCTTTTAAATAGTCACATATAGTGATATTATACTGGTAATTATTTTGGTATTCATTATAATCTGAATCTAAATAAATATTGATGATTATATAATGTTCCCAATAATATAGATTCACATTTGGTAAACTGCATAATATCTGCCACGAGAATCCTGCACTGTTGTTAGGACACTGATACTATGGCTAAGAGTGACAGCAAATTGTTTCGGGGACTTAAACAAATCCCAATCTCAGGGGCTGCCTTTCATTATTACTATCCATAAACAATGAACTGTCAAATGTATGAGGAATATTATGTGATTATAAAAATCACTGGGATTTTAAGAACCAATATAATCCTTTTTAAAGTATATTATCAGGTATGTGCCCTATAAATTCATATATATTTGTTGACTATTATTAACAATTATTAATGATTAATTAAATAATTTTAAAAGAATTTATTTATTTATTTGACAGATAGAGATCACAAGCAGGCAAAGAGGCAGGCAAGGAGAGGGGAGGGGGGAAGCAGGGAGCCTGATGTGGGGCTTGATCTCAGGACCCTGGGACATGACCTGAGCTGAAGGCAGATGCTTTAACCCACTGAGCAACCCAGGCACCCCTTAAATTAATAATTTTTAAATAATCTGTATTCTGACACTTGATGACATATTTAGGGCAATATCATTAAAGGTGGCCAACTTGGGCACCTGGGTGGCTCAGTTGGTTAGGCAGCTGCCTTTGGCTCAGGTCATGATTCCTAAGTCCCAGGATGGAGTCCCACATCAGATTAAGATTTTAAAATCTTAAAAAAATAAAGTGGGCAACTTATAAACAGTCTGTTAAACCTTCCTGGAGGGGAGATTTCCTAGGAGAAAGATTTTAAATCACTTCTCTCCACAAACAACAACAACAACAACCCCAAAAACCTTTAAGTAGGAAATTGCTCTAGTCAGAATACTTGTATAAAACAAACAAACAAAAAAAGCTATAATACTTTCTCTGCATGTTTAACAGGTGAGGTTTCCCAATTTAGTTCATCCTTATCACTGTTAAACATCACCCTGAGAATCCACGGTGCCATTCCCCTCTCCTCTGTGAGATCAACATTTATGTGCATCATGATTATTATTATTCTAAGTAATTAGTTTATTTTAATTATAATCAATACACTAAGGAGAAGTCTGCGACAGCTGATATGATTTATTACCAATTCTAAAAGCATTTGTCTTGCTCTTGGCAGTTGTGCTATCTCTGGAATGCCCCTGCCTGCTTGGCAGCAACCTGTCAGGGTCGTTATAATTGCCTGATGCAGGGACATTAGCTGACAGGTCTTCTTCCACTCCTGGTAAGTGCATGCCTGAGGTATAATCACACCCATGTGGTCTTGCTTTAGCATTCATACCTATAGCTTCATCAAATGTGAGACTATGTAGCATAAATATATTATGGCCTCACATATACATGAATCAAACATAACATCATATGTAGATGACAAGAAGTCTGTGTGACTCTCTCCTCTGAAATACCTGCTACATGAAGCTATCCAGGACAAAACACTCCTCTTACTATGTTAAGGATACTTGAGTGGTTCTTAAAAACTGATATAGTGGAAAATGATTTCAGAGGCATAAGAGGATTTTCCCCCAGAGCAATATTTTAAAAATCAGTGAATCTGAAATATAGTAGGCTCTGGAAAGGCGGGAATTTCCTATATTAAGTTATTAACAAAGAGCTGTATCAGACCTAAATTGAGCATCCAAATATAGAACTTTCCTCTGACGCCATTCTAGCATATACTTATATTTTAAAATTCCATATTGGAAAGTTGACCGTGTTTTTATTGATAAATCTTTTATTCTTCTTTCATGAATTATTCAAGGACTGTGCCAGGCTAGCTTATTTCCAGTGAGTGAAAAGGAGTCTCAAATCATATGCCATAATTCCTCTCAATAAAAATGAAACTCTTTTTCTATACACACAATTTCATATTGATAAAACTGTGTGTGTTTGATGATTTAACATTCTTTACTGTTGAAATACACATCATAATTTGAAAAGAATTTGATGCATTGAATCAATCTTAAGTGAAGTAACTTTCTCACGCTATTGGTCAATCCCAAAAGAATATGGTTCTGTTAGAAATGTGCAACCTGTCACACTGATAAGCTGGAGTCAGTATTGCTCTGAAAAGAGGAGAGAACTGACACCACTAACGACTGTGTAACTGCATGATACGGAAGAGACAGAAAGATACTCAGAAGTGATAAGAGCTGAAAAATGGCCAGGAATAAGGCATCGATCTCTGGCTTACTGACTTCATATGCATTGAAATGAGAGATAAAAGTTGTCAGATAGGATATATTTTAAAAGGAAAAAAAAAAACTAAATTAGCTTTAGAGAGATTAAAGGCCTTATTAAGCAGTGGACTTTCACCATAGGAAGTATTTGATACTAAGATAAATAAATGTGAAATTTTTTTTTAGAGATTTTACCTAGTTATTTGACAGACAGGGATCACAAGTAGGCAGAGAGGCAGGCAGAGAGAGAGGAGGAAGCAGGCTCCCGGTTGAGCAGAGAGCCCAATGTGGGGTTTGATCCCAGGACCCTGGGATCACGACCTGAGCCAAAGGAAGAGGCTTCAACCCACTGAGCCACCCAGGCGCCCCTAAATGTGAATATTTTATCATGGCACTAGAAGAGGAAAAACAGATGAAAAGATTTTACTTTTCTTTAAAAGTAGAAAAACTTAAAAAACAAAGTAGAAAAACTTTGTACATTAATTTCTTCATCTATGTATTTGGTTTTTTATTTTTATTGAATTTAGAGTTTTGGAAATGGAAGGTAACTTTAAAACACTCTTACTTTTACAGAGAGAAAACTAAAAAGTCTAAGTGACAATTCCCAAAATCCTTTTGTTATAAGGAGTGCCTAGATTAGAAAGTTTTCGATTCAATTCACATTAAACATTCTCCACTGTGTTCTTCCTCTTTAAATGTGACTTCTTCCTTAAATATGTATTAACTATTTATTGTTTTAATATTCTGTATCTTTCTGGTACTTCATATGCATATAAAGTATTTCATTATATTAAAGCCACTACATATAATTTTAAAAAATGAAAAAAATATTATGTATAAAGGATCAGTAATTGGTTAATTTTCTAGTAAATTATGAGAATTTTCCTAGTGAATATCTATAGTTCTATGAAGTCACAGTGCAACCACACCTTAATAGTAAGAATGTTTGAATTCCAACCACTTATCTGTAAAGCAAAATTTAATATAACTAAACCTATTTTCCTATTAACTCCCATTAAATAGACACATCTACTCTACATGTTGACCAGAATACACACAGCATTGGGATTTATTTTCTGTAACTCATATTACAAGACCAATTATATAGATTGCATTAAATGTCCCCTCCTCTATATCCTCTCTTATAGCAAGTATACCCTACTGAGAGACATGTCCTGTCCTCCCTCCCCAATTCCTCTAATACAAGTCGCTCTTCAGAAAAGGTGAGGGAGAGGAAGAAGGAAGAGGAGGAGTTGGCACAGGAGGAGGGTGAGGTTGAGGAGGACATGTTAAGTGGGGTAGTTGATGACTGCTTGCACCTCACTGTAGGTGGTATTATGTACCTGGCTTTAAAAAAAAAATGTGTGCTCTTGTGTTAATGTTGTTACCCACTTTTCCCATATTAACAGAATCTCTATTTTAACAACAATCCAACTCCCATGTGATTTAGGATTATAATCTAATTAATCTAAATTAATTATGGTAATCTCATATAGGCCTCCACTTTGGCTTTGTGGGTCTGATGAGAACTGTTTCCTCCTTCATAAAAGAATGATATTAAGAAGAAATAAGACATCTTTACGGAGTTATTTACTTATTTTTCCCCACTAGGCATATTAATAACTGTTAGTAGATTGTGACACATGCATGACAATGAGAGGTCTATGAAGTTGGATCAGAAATCTTGAGGTTGAAGATACTTAATGTGGACAATAAATTATATTTTAATTTACAACTCTCCCTTTTTCTTTCCTATTTGTGTTCTTCCCTAATGTAGCACAGTTTTTAACCCTCAAAATATAGTAATTTCCATATATACTATGAATAATATATGTGTAAAGTTCCATGAACAACCTGGACAGCAACTTTGACGCAGGTGTTAAGAAATGAGACAGGCCCCTTGGGATCTGGGTGGTGTGATATGTAAAGAGAATTTTTTTTTAATTTTTTAAGATTTTATTTATTTATTTGACAGAGAGAGAGATAGAGAACATAAGCAGGGGGAACAGTAGGCAGAGGGAGAAGCAGGCTCCCTGCTTTGCAGGAAGCCCAATGCGGAACTCAATCCCAGGACCCTGGAATCATGACCTGAGCCGAAGGCAGGTGCTTAACCAACTGAGCCACCCAGGTGTCCCATGAAAAGAGTTTTAAATGTGTGAGCTGCTGGTATGTATTCTAAACACTTACCAACCACTGGTCTTCTGTTTGAGACTCCTCTGGTTTTCTCTATCAGGAGCCTTGGAAGGTTTCATGGTTTGGGATCGTGAAAGTATATACAAAGTAAGGGTGAGCACTTCTTTCTCTCTCACTCCTTTCCTACCTTTAAAATTTCTTACCTTCTCTCCTTGCTTAACTTCCTTCCACTTTATTGAAATATATGCTAATTACACAGGACTTTCCACCATTAAAAGTTTATATTTTTATTTCTGCTATACTGGCCTACCATCCCCACTGAATTCTATGCTCCATTAGCCAATTTACTTTCTTAGTTATTATTGTCTCATCTTCATGTCATAACATTCTGTCTCCTGCCAGTAGTCATTTAAAAAAAGTGACATGGATGAATGATTAAATATATGAAAGAAATGTCTTGTAGTAAGTGTACTTCAATTTTTTCATGTCTTAAAGTTATTGTCAAGCAATTATATTACCCATCCTACTAAGTATTACTCTTTGACTAAAATTTTATTCTTATGCTTTAAATTAAACTGGAGGAGCCAGGATCCTTTCTTAATTGAACTTTTTCCCAGAAGTAGGTTGGCATATTCTTTTTTACAGAACAAAAAGAACCAAGGAGTTGTCAATAACAGATATCTTAGAAAATCTGGTGGGGTGGGAAAGGTGAGAAACTAAATGTGTTACAAACTTCACAAATCAATCTAGGAAGAAATATATTTAGGTGGGGGGTTATCAGGTAGTTAAGAATGGAGAAATAGAGTATAATTAATTTTCCAGCTCATGTTTATGCTGAAAAATACATAATTAGGACAAACAATAGTCACTGAAGAGAGTTTCAGTGAGATTATCAAACTATCTTCATAGATCCATATACTACCAATCCATAGACCTGGTAGCTTTCCTGGACCCTATGGAATGAAAGTAGTAAAAATATTAGGTAGACACAGAAGGTTGAAAGACCTTGTAGGTCTTTACATGAATCAAATACATGTAACAAGTTTAAATAACTACTGTTGTGAGACAGTTATAAAAAGATTTTACTATTACTTAGACATAGTGATATTCATGCCTTCAAATCTTATTTTTATTATACAATTTACATTTATTGACACTTCCTCTTGTTTATTGTATTGACTTTTTAAAGAAAGAAAACAAAAAATATCAAAAAAATTAAGTCAGATCTTAATAGCACCACAAAATTTTAGAAAAAAGGAAGGCAAAATATCAATACCCAAAATGTTCCTAGGAAATTATTTTAAGTAACAAAATATTCACTAATTAGCTCTTCATGTTGGAAATATTGGATTTGACTGCATAGTTTTTCTTTGTTTTTAGTCATCTGTATTAGCTAAGGCCAAGAATAGGGTAATATTTTTATCAAATTCATTTATATTAGTAAATAAGATGATTTACAGGTTATTATCTGTTACATGATTACTCTTTTTCTTATACAATATTCCTTTGGGAGGATGTTACTCTAGAATGTTATTTTTTAAAAATTACTAATCAGTGTCTCAAATCCTATGTCTCTCATTCTACCAAGTTACTTTTTCTAAAACAGTTCTTGTGATATAGTGGGAAAATCAGAGTATCTGTTATAATGTTTGGCTCTAGGTATTTAGTTTAATCATCCTAAACTATGTTTTCCACATCTATAAGATATTCATTCAAATACTTACCTGATGCATGAATTTACTATGAAATCAAAGGAGAATAAAATGTGACAGCTCTTTTTAAACCGCTATAAGTATCTTAAGATAACACTAATGTTTTATAAATTATACCTATATAAAAAAATGGAAGCATAAAAATATCTACCTTTGATCATATATGTAGTATCTTAACTCCTAATCCTAACATAAGACATTGTGAGATCAGACAGTGTCTTAACATGCAGCAGGAAATTTCTGATATGTATTATTTTTTATTTTTTTTTAAAGATTTTATTTATTTATTTGACAGACAGAGATTACAAGTAGGCAGAGAGGCAGTCAGAGAGAGAGAGGAGGAAGGAGGCTCCCTGCTGAGGGGAGAGCCAGCCCGATGTGGGGCTCGATCCCAGGATCCCGGGATCATGACCTGAGCCGAAGGCAGAGGCTTTAACCCACTGAGCCACCCAGGCGCCCCTGTATTGTTTTTTAAATATATCATTCATTCATTCATTCATTAACTCATTCACCTACTCATCATCTATCCATTCATAAAACAAAGAATTTTTGATATCCATTTATTATCTCACAACCTATGACAGATCCTGGGGGTATAGTTGAAAAGAATATGATATTAATGTTTCAAAGACATTCAGGTCTTGGTGGATGTATCAGCGATCTATAACAACACCAATGCTACAATAACAGCTAACTTCAAAACCCATGGTGGCATACTACAATAAACATTTATTTGTGTTTATTACTTTATAGGTCAGCAAGGCAGTTTTGCTGATCTGAGCCAAGATGAGCTCATCTTAGCTGGTCTCTCCTACATGTTTGTGGTTACCTGGCAAGTGACTTAGGGGATAGAGGCTCTAAAATAACCTCAGGTAGGAAAATTTGCCCTGCCTAAGGTCAAATCTCTTCTTCTAGCAACTAGCCTGGGCTGCTAATGATAGTCTAAGCACAAAACTAAGACATGTCCTCATGGTGAAAACAAAGAAGCAAGACTGGAAGAGGAACTATGTAGGCTTTTTGAGAACAAGGTCCAGAACTTCATACTTTCCTAACAGCCTCATCCTATTAAACAAATCATATAGCCAGTATTCAAAGGATGGAAAATAAACTCCTCTTCTTGATGAAAAATACTACTAAATCATATTTAAAGGGTGTGTAGGTATAGGGTGGGATGGAGAATGAGAGACATTTCTGCAATCAATTTCCTATAGTATGAACACACATAAATGAACTCATAGTGTAAGTGCTTCACCTTCTCTCCAGCTTCTGTCTCCAAGTTTCTCTATCTTTTCCATTTGTCCAAATTGTTCTCAATCTCAGTGGTATTTTAAATAATTAATTACTGTCCCCCTTCCATCTATAAGCATCTATAAACAATTCTTCTTTCCCTCCAAGCTCTCACCTCACACCCTTCCCTTTACTATCAAATTCTGGAAAACTGTTCTCAATCACTGATATTCTAAGTGCAGCTTCCTTCAGATTTGCTTTTCCTGCTTAGAAACCTCATATTTTCTCCCTCAGCTGTGCCAATGACTTCAGTTCCCACCATCCTATGACAATATTTCCAGTGATCTCCACACCCCACTCTAGGGCTTAAGCTCTGATTGACAGATACCTCTGCTTTCTTGAAACTTCATCTTTTGGTTTTGTACTGTCTCTTCTTATTCTATGAGTATTAATTCTCAATCTATCACTTGGCTCTTTCTTATTCTCCAAGTGAAAAGAAGTAATGCCATGTTGGAAGAAACAAGCAAAAAATATATAACCAAATAACTAAAGTAGCTTACAATTTACTGATTTTGAAATATACATATTGACTTCATTTTTCCAAGGTCTTTGATTACTTACTATGCATCAAATATCATAAGGTTGGGTCTTTGATTACTTACTATGCATCAAATATCATAAGGTTGATCTGGTAAATTTTAAACTCAAATTTTAAAAAGCTATCTGTTAGAGACTATTACACTAAAAATATTTAGCAAGAATATGTGTGGCAAGTGCTAAACTGTACATGAAACAATAAAATAAACAAAACCCTAATTCTTGACACAGAGATGCTGACAGTTTAGCTAAAAATATCAGAATATATGCAAAAACATTTCAGGCTTTGTGCTGGTTTTCATTAAATGTTCCATGGATGAATAAATGAACACAACAAATGAGAAATGTAGAAATAGTTGAAGATAGATTCTGACACTGGAGAGATAAAACTGCTCATTATTGAACAAGATTCTTTAAAGACAAACAAACAAACAAAAAGAACCCCACACATCATTGATTTTTGGAATGAATCCATTTAGACAGGAAAATCTCCAGGTTAAAACTAATAATAATAAATAATAATAATAATAAGTATTATTTCATTCAGTTGATTCTGAAGGGAATTATACTCCCTAGGACCAACTGCTCATCTTCTGCCTACATAGTACAATAAGTACTTGCTTCTTGGTTTATCTGAGTCCCCAGTTTGTAACTAGTTTCCTGGAGTTGCAATTGTCCCTGCTTTAGTCCACTTCACTTAAGAGCACTGGTCTTGACTCCACCAATATTCTAGACCTCACCTTGTTCAGCATGTCTTAAACATATAGGACTCTCTCACCTCCCAGCTTAATCCTGGGCTTGCCAGACCCGCCTCTCCAATCACATGAAAATATCTGAGACTGACTTGGTACTTGTGACACAAAATATGGCCCCAGATCAGCAGAACTAATGTATCTGGAAACTGGAAAAATAAAGAATTCCCGGCCGTGTCAGAGACTTATTACATCAGAATCTACATATTAAAATCTACATAATCCTGCTTATTTTTAAACTTTTAATTAAACTGTAATTTATTTTTAATATATGAAGCAACTTGGGACTGACCTCTCTTAAGTCTTAAATAATCTTTGGATTTCAAAGAACAGACTGGTATATAAAGTTTCCATCCTAGGTGAGCAATGGTTTTGGACCTCTTATTGAGAAACTGATGTTAGACACACATTTTTTTTTAAAGATTTTATTTATTTATTTGACAGACAGAGATCACAAGTAGGCAGAGAGGCAGGCAGAGAGGGAGAGAGGAGGAAGCAGGCTCCCCGCTTGAGCTGAGAGTCCAATGTAGGGCTCGATCCCAGGACCCTGAGATCATGACCTGAGTCAAAGGCCGAGGCTTAACCCACTGAGCCACCCAGGTGCCCCTAGACACACATTTTTAACATTCATTCATTGGTTTATTCATCAGTTAGCACTTCAGTAAATATTACTGAGAGTTTACTATTTGCAAGCTGTGTCTTTGAGGGCTTTACTCTAGTGAAGGTGTGATCCACATCAATTTTCTTCAGGGCTACTGTCAGAGAGAGCTAAAGTTTAGAGTAACACTATAAAAACTATTATAAAGTGTGTAGTTAGCAGAAAATACATAATATTAAAGCAGCAACAACAATAAGAGAAACAAAACTCTTATTTCACTGTCAGTCCTTCCTAGTTCTGCCTTAGTGGGGTTTCTTCATGGTCTATTTAAGAGTTAACTAATGTAGGTACCTTCAGTTCACAAATTAATATTCCCTAGTGCTCTTCCAATTTGACAATGTGTGAAAGAATAAAAATGTAATGGATAAAGAAACAAAATCAAAATCAATGAGAATTGAATGCTTTCTCAAAAAGGCGCCTGAAAGCAACTAGTCACTCCATTTTGTTTTATACATTCATTTGACAATAGACTTTCTAGAAATGCTAATAGTAATGGGGTAAGTAGAACTTTATTTTCACCTAAAGAAGATGTATTTATTTGTCCCAATCAGCATATTCTATTTATTTGCTTCACATTGCATGTGAGTGTGTATGTGTGTGTGTGTATGACAGAGCATGTACAACACAGGGAGAATAAGCAATCTTAAAAAAGAAAAAAAGGACGCCTGGGTGGCTCAGTTGGTTAAGTGGCTGCCTTTGGCTCAGGTCATGATCCCAGCGTCCTGGGATCGAGTCCCACATCGGGCTCCTTGCTCGGCAGGGAGCCTGCTACTCCCTCTGCCTCTGCCTGCCACTCTGTCTGCCTGTGCTCGCTCCTGCTCTCTCTCTCTCTGACAAAAAAAAAAAAAAAAAAAAAAAAAAAAATTAAAAAGAAAAAAAAGGGGGAGGGAAACATATGTATGTTTTTAAAAAGTTACCATACACTTAATCAGGCTATAGGAATTTTATATACATTATCTCATTTTTATCCTCACAAGGAGCCTATGAGATAAATAATACCACCAACCTTGTGTTTCAGATGAGGAAAATGAGGCTCAGGAAGGTAAAGCAATTCAGCAAAAATCATATACACAGTAAATGTATCCAGGATTCAAATTCCAGATTTGTCAGACTCTCAATCTTCTCTCCCAGGAGAAGATGGGCTGCATTACTCCTTCTCCTATGAGATACAACCTCCTCATTTTTTACATTGAAGGACACTGAGTTTCACACAGATGGCTCTATGATTAGCAGTAAATTGGCTCTTAATTGGAAAGTTAAAAAATGGTCTGTGAAATCCCATGTAGAAAAATCACTTAATACCAGTCACATTGCTTTCTGGCAAGAGTTAATGAATTAATTATATTTACATAAGCAAAACAATGAAGCAGAAAGTAGTTCCTCAAACTTAAAAAAAAAAAAAAAGACAGCTTTTTAAATATATTACCCAAGCAGAATTCCCAATGAGAAGATGATCTTGAATACCCCTAAATCAGCAAGTTAGAGTTAAAAGATTCGTTTTAATGTGCTGCTATCTCAATTAACCTTGCACCCACTCTTTTCACTTCTGTAAGTTGAGGATGAAATCTCAAATTAAAAAGAAACAAAATGGCGCCATTACCTAAGGATTAAAATTTTTATGTAGTCAAACATATTTATGCAGGTAGGAAAGTGGGCATGGCTTATATTTAGAAAGTTATGTGGAAGATCTCTGCTAGTAGTAGCCAAAAATTAAAATTAAAAAAAGTTTTGAGAATAAGCATTCTATAGAAAGGGTAGATAAATAATTGGTATAGCTTGTTAATTTAATAGCCATTTACAGGCTTCCCTGAAATAAGACAATAAATATGACCGGAATTTGGCATACCGGTGTCTAATATTTTTTGGTATGGTCACTTGACCAAGAGGGACTACAAGGACTGAGAGAGCATCGTGAATTGAATTACTGAGAAGGATTTAACCAAACACAAAGGGATAGTAGGATCGTATCTTTATGAGTTCCCTTTCTGTAGGAGGCCCTTGTAATGTATTTACCACAGCTGAGTGAGCTCACTTGAGAGCCATTTATGATGTGTAATGCTCTATGTCCTCTGCTGGAACGTTGGATGACAGGTTAATTGAACAGTAGCAGGGCAAGCAGTCGGGGTCACGCAAGACGACTAGTGTATTTGATGGCTAAAGAGAGTACTTCATTACTAAAAGGCTTCTATATACAAGTACAATTTCATACAGTTTTTCTTAGAAAAGTATTCATTCATCCCTTCTGAGGCATCTGGAGATTTATTACATAAGAATTTCAATAGAAAAATTTTAAATAAACAATCCAGAAAAACGATATGCTTGTTTATTCTATATCACTATCTCAAAGCGCTCTATGGTGTTATCAGTTGTATTAAAGCTGAAAGATTAACCCAGGCATGTGTCCCTTTTCTATGAAAAAAAAAGAAAAAAAATCACTTCAGCTTCGTATGCTTGACCCATTACAGACATACCCACATAGAGTTCTGAGGAAACTAAAATAGAAAACCAATAGAATGCACCCACCATCAACAGCTTCCTATCCAATGGAGTTTTAAAACTTTTTTTCTACCGTTTCAAACCACTAATCTCCCCAAGCCAACTTCATGATTTATTTTGACATTTATATTCGTCCTCTACCAGTATACATTTTTTAACTTTGAAAATTTTAATGTCAATTTTATACTTCAGATATATTTTTCTTTTCTGTTAAAATCCATTTTACTTTTTGGAAGGGTAGTGAGACTATCCAAAAATCCACTCTCTTGTAAGAAGAATGAGAACAATGTCCAATGTCAAAATGGTCAATATCAACTTTTTTTGAACCTGGAATTCACCAAAGGGTTGCTATCATCTGAGGAGTATTTTCTCAAGGAAAATTACTGAAGCTTGGGAAGAACAGCAAGTTGTGTAGCATTTTTACTCGTCCTTTCCCATCCTCTTCTCCCAGATCTGAGGTAGACCTGAAAATTATCAACCATACAACCAAGCAAGCTTTGAAAATGAATAGTCTAGCAGTGTCTGGAGGATGCAGAATGGGTTTGAAGCCCCTCAAAAGGCTTTTATCCCCAGAGAATTGTTACTATTTGATCTGCATATTAGTGCTCTGGAGAAGGCTTACTCCCAGGGCTTGTCTTTATTTGATCTAACTCAGAGACCACTCAGTGAGAAAAGCCCCATCCCTAGGGTTTTGTTAAAAAATAAAAAATCAGCAATAAGGGTTTAATATTGCAGCTGCTGAAGGAGGAAACAGCAGCAGTTGGACAATCAAGAAACTTGGCAAAACTTAAGAGGAACATCCATGCAATGGGATATCCACAGAGGCTTTGAAAATCTACAACACATTCCTGGGGATCGAAGACATTCGCAAGTGCAGGAGTGTGTGCATACAGAGGGAAGGACTGAGAAAACTATCCTCTATCAGTGGCTAATCCCGAAGGTCTGCACTATCAAGAGGTAAGAGGTAAGGCAAAGGTACATATTGCTAGTGTTGCAATTGTGTGTCAACATACACACAAGCCCTTAGCAAAGGGTGGGATTCAGTGCATTTAAGGAAACCCTGGTTTAATCACGGGCTAACTCCAAATATAACTGAACATAGACTTCAATGTTCACACACAACAAGGAATTCAGGCCTTATAGAATTAGTTTAGGAAAGCAATTAAATCAACAATCAAGAACAGCAGCAATGACAACATTGTGCAGGGGGAAAGGTAATTTAATTTCCAGAGTAGCTATTTTACATTATTTCAAATGTCTAGTTTTCAACAATAGCAACAAAAATGATATGTGCAAGCAAACAGGAAAACATGACCAGAACCAGGAAAAAAAAAAAAAAAAGTGTTAATGGAAACTGTAACTGTCCCTCAGAACAACGTACTGCTTAAAATGTAACCTATGAGAAATTATACTAGTTACCAAGCATGCTTAGCTATAGCCTTAAGAAAAGCATGTACTGGCAACACACCTCTGGGAGAGAGGACGATTATAGGTCCTTGAAGCCGAGCAGCTGGGGATGCCCAGCCCGCTTAGGCCAGAATGCCGCCTGCTTCCATTTTTCCATTATCTTCCCTCACAGGAGAGCATCAGAGGTTTAGTCAGACAGTCCTTTCCTTTGGGATTGCTCACTATAGGTCATGTACTATGTGACAAGACATATTTTGCCTTTCTTCTACGTATTTACAAGACTCATGGTCAATGTGTAACCTACTCCGGCTTTGTTAATTGTTATTCACTAATAAATATGAGACAGAGAAGTTGTTCAGGGCGACAGGCTTTTCTACTGTTGTCCCCTGCTCCCATTCTCTTGCAACTGACTTGTCTGTGCCTCATTCTTTTCCCGTGCGCCAGAAACTATTCCTGTGGAAGCCCAGATGCACTGTGTACTACACAAAAACTTAAGTCAGCTATTCTATTTTCAAAGAAATAAAGGCAACGAACAAATTTTAAAGGAAATTATGAGACTGATGTCTGTCCAAATGGAAACTATCAATAAAGATATAGACATTATTAAAAATACCCAAATAGATAATTTGCAATTGAAAATTTTAATAACTGAAATGAAAAGAAACACCTAAGGGACTTAGCAGTATATCTGAATGGGCAGAAGAAAGAATCAGCAAATCAAAGATTAATCAATCAAGTTTATCTATTCTCAGTAACAGAAAAAAAAAAAAGAAAGAAAGAAGAGAAACAAAGGATCTTCAGAGACCTATGGGACACCATCAAGCTATCTACATATGAATGCTAGGATTTTTAGAGGGAGAAGAATATGACAAAGGGGCAGAAGAATATTTCAAGAAATGATGGCTAAAAGCTTCCCAAACTTGATGAAAAACATTATACTACACATCCAAGAAACACAACAAACTCCGAGTAGCATAATCTCTACAGCAAAATGCATTGTAGTCAAATTTCATAATGTGAAAACGGAATTATGAAGACTGAATCTTGAAAACAGCAAGGAAAAATGATTCACCACACACAAGGGATCCTTAGTAAGATTGACAACCAACTTACCAGAAACCATGGTGGCCAGAAAGCAGTGGGGTAACAGATCCAAAGTGCTGAGAGAAAAAGAATGTCAAATGAGAATTCTATATACCACAAAACTATTCATAAATATGAAGGGGAAATTAAGACATTTTCAGGCAAACAAAGGCAGAGGTAAATTGTCACACCCAGACATACCCTACAAGAAACACTAAAGAAATCCTCAGGTTAAAATGAAATGAAACGTGTTTCTTTGATTTTGTTATTAATTGGTTTATATAGTTGGCTGCTCCCATGTTAGGGGCATAGATATTTAAAATTGTTAGATCTTCTTGTTGGACAGACCCTTTGAGTATGATGAAGTGTCCTTCCTCATCTCTTATTACAGTCTTTGGCTTAAAATCTAATTGATCTGATATAAGGATTGCCACCCCAGCTTTCTTCTGATGTCCATTAGCATGGTAAATTGTTTTCCACCCCCTCACTTTCAATCTGGAGGTGTCTTCAGGTCTAAGATGAGTTTCTTGTAGGCAGCATATTGATGGGTTTTGTTTTTTTATCCATTCTGAAACCCTGTGTCTTTTGATTGGGGCATTTAGCCCATTTACATTCAGGGTAACTATTGAGAGATATGAGTTTAGTGCCATTGTATTGCCTGTATGGTGATTGTTACTGTATAATGTCTCTGTTCCTTTCTGGTAATACTTTTAGGGTCTCTCTTTGCTTAGAGGACCCCTTTCAATATTTCCTGTAGAGCTGGTTTGGTGTTTACAAATTCTTTCAGTTTTTGTTTGTCCTGGAAGCTTTTAATCTCTCCTTCTATTTTCAATGATAACCTAGCTGGATAAAGTATTCTTGGCTGCATGTTTTTCTCGTTTAGTGCTCTGAATATATCATGCCAGTTCTTTCTGGCCTGCCAGGTCTCTGTGGATAAGTCTCCTGCCAATCTAATATTTTTACCATTGTACGTTACAGACTTCTTGTCCCGTGCTGCTTTCAGGATTTTCTCTTTGTCGCTAAGACTTGTAAATTTTACTATTAGATGGCGGGGTGTGGGTCGATTCCTATTGATTTTGAGAGGTGTTCTCTGGGCCTCCTGGATTTTGATGCTTGTTCCCCTTGCTATATTAGGGAAATTCTCTACAATAATCCTCTCCAGTATACCTTCTGCTCCTATTTCTCTTTCTTCTTCTTCTGGAATCCCAATTATTCTAATGTTGTTTCGTCTTATGGCATCACTTATCTCTCGAATTCTCCCCTCGTGGTCCAGTAGTTGATTGTCTCTCTTTTGGTCTGCTTCATTATTCCCTGCCATTTGGTCTTCTATATCACTAATTCTGTCTTCTGCCTCATTTATCCTAGCAGTAAGAGCCTCCATTTTTGATTGCACCTCATTAATAGCTTTTTTTTATTTCAACTTGATTAGACTTTATTTCTTTTATTTCTCCAGAAAGGGTTTTTATTTCTCCTGACAGGGTTTCTCTAATATCTTCCATGCCTTTTTCGAGCCCGGCTAGAACCTTGAGAATCGTCATCCTGAATTCCAGAACAAATAATCCAATCAAGAAATGGGCAGAGGACATGAACAGACATTTCTGCAAAGAAGACATCCAGATGGCCAACAGACACATGAAAAAGTGCTCCACATCACTGGGCATCAGGGAAATACAAATCAAAACCACAATGAGATACCACCTCACACCAGTCAGAATGGCTAAAATGAACAAGTCAGGAAATGACAGATGCTGGCGAGGATGTGGAGAAAGGGGAACCCTCCTACACTGTTGGTGGGAATGCAAGCTGGTGCAACCACTCTGGAAAACAGCATGGAGGTTCCTCAAAAAATTGAAAATAGAGCTACCTTATGACCCAGCAATTGCACTACTGGGTATTTATCCTAAAGATACAAACGTAGTGATCCAAAGGGGCACGTGTACCCGAATGTTTATAGCAGCAATGTCCACAATAGCCAAGTTATGGAAAGAACCTAGATGTCCATCAACAGATGAATGGATAAAGAAGATGTGGTATATATATACGATGGAATACTATGCAGCCATCAAAAGAAATGAAATCTTACCATTTGCGACGACATGGATGGACCTAGAGCGTATTATGCTTAGCGAAATAAGTCAACTGGAGAAAGACAACTACCACATGATCTCCCTGATATGAGGAAGTGGAGATGCAACGGGGGTGGGAGTTAAGGTGGTAGGAAAAGTAAAAATGAAAGAAGATGGGATCGGGAGGGAGAAAAACCAAAAGAGACTCTTAATGTCATAAAACAAACTGAGGGGGGTGGGGGGAAGAGGGGTTGGGTGAGGGTGGTGGGGTTACATCATATGTTTAAATAAAGCTTAAATAAAGTAAAAAAAAAAA
>RCUC01114410.1:0-29493 GCA_003697995.1 Taxidea taxus jeffersonii | reverse complement strand
TCTCTCTCTCTCTCTCTCTCTTTCTCTCTCTCTCCCTCTCCCCCCATATCCTTGGGGTCTGCCTTTCCTTCAGGGCCCAGAAGAGGGACTGAGTCCTTCTGGAAGCTCTCACAGCTCTTTCCATCTCTGCTTTTCCTCTGTCACTCAGCAGCAAACACCTCAACTTATCACTAATGACCCTTCAGCACCTTTCTACTCAAGGTGTAGACCAGCAGTCTCAGTAAAACTGGGGAGTTGGTCAGAAGCGAAATCTAGGCTGTACCTCAGAACCACTGACTCAGAAGCTGGCATTCAATAGGACCCCCCGGTGATTGTTCTGTATAGGAAAGTTTGAGAAGAACTGATGTATCAGACTGATTGTCAAAGCGGGTGTAAATGGAATCACCTGGGGAGTCTTAACCAAAAAAAAAAAAAAAGCAATGACCCCCCAGGTCCCACTTCTCAAATTTTTGCTTTAATTGGTAGGGGTGTGAGATGGGCACAGAGGGTCTCAAGAGCTCCGACAGATGACTCTGATGGGAAGCACAGCTTGAGAGCCTCTGCTTTAGCGTCTCCCTAATTCCTTCATTCAATATCCAGCTATTGAACGAAAGAGTAATCCCTCCTTGTGATTAATATAGAAACTGATTTTATGTTTTTATTTTTTAGAGATTTTATTTATTTGTTTGTCAGAGAGACAGAGAGAGAGAGAGACAGAGACAGAGTGAGCACACGCAAGGGGAGAGGCAGGCTGGGAGAGAAGTAAGCTCCCAGCCAAGCAAGGAGCCCTATGTGGGACTCAATCCCAGGACTCTGGGATCATGACCTGAGCCAAAGGTGCTGGATTAACCAACTGAGCCACCCAGGCATCCCTAGAAACTGATTTTAAATCAATGTTCAGTGCTCCTAATTCTAAGGAGCACCAAGGTTATATCTTACATCTTTCATGGCCATGGAGGGCTAGGGAAGGGGCCTCAGACATAGGCTTAGCCCCAGAATTGACAGCTTGTCAACCACAGCTGGAATCCTCTCAGAAGGCAGAGTGAGGACTTGTCCTTTCATATCTGGATGGAAGGAGAATCCAGGGACAAATCAGGCAGATGACTAGCCTAAAGGGCTCATTGTTGCTCCTGGTTAAGAATCTGTAACTCCTTGCAGGAGTATCTGAGCTCTCACCCTCCCTTTGGATCTAGGCCCAGTAGGTGAACACCCTCACCACCAGCAAACTCTAATCACATGAGCAGAGTCCAACCTGGGCCCCCTCCAGGAATGACAACACCAACTGGCAGGAGGCAGAGATAGCCAGCCACCATCGATGAAGGAATAGCCTGGGGAAGCCGGCCAAACAGATTCTGCTTACATCACAGGAAAATACAAAGAGGAGGACAGTGAGACGCAGCTCAGGGTTTTCTGAATGCAAGTCCATTACTGGACCAGAGGATTCTTCCACTTTCTCAAGGAATGCGCTGCCTGACTAGGGCCTTCCCAATATTTTTAGACCTTAGTAGGTTTAATCCTTTTTATGGAAAACCGGCTTACATTGCAATCTGGGTAGTTTATTTATAAAGAGAATTTGATGGCCCCAAACTGGGTATCCAAAGGAAATGGTAGAAATAAGAGATCTGTCCCTAGTAATCTGGGGGACACTCAGGGGGCCTGGGTGGCTCAGCTGATTAAACATCCAACTCTTGGTTTCAGCTCGGGTCATGATCTCAGGGTCATGGGATAGAGCCCCGAGTGGTCAGGCTCTGCGCTCAGGAGTCTGTTTGAAGATTGTCTCCATCTATCCCTCCCTGCTCACTCTCTCTCCCTCTCATTTGCTCTCAAATAAATAAATCAATATATTTTTTTAAAAAGTAGAGACACTCATCTGCCAGGTATAGTTGGGTGGAAGAAGAGAGGCAATGCCTCAGAGCAGCTGTGTAACCTTAGATAAGTCACCTTGAGGATTTGGGCCTCAATTTCCCCATACGTAAAGCAGAAGGACTCAATCTGGACGTCCTATGTAAACATTTTATGTCCTCCTAAAGGCTGAAGCCCTCATTTCAAAGCCTTATCATAACTGCTATAATCTCAAAATTTGATGACATGGCTCCTGAGGGTTGGAGCTTGGTGCATAATCCTCATCAACTAGGAATGTGTAGAAAATTCCAGGTAGGATATAAGAGGAGGTAATGTGGGCAGGGTGAGTTACCATCTGCTGACCAGAGGCTTTTGAAGTTCTTGATTTGTTCCCTTTTATTACGCAGCAAGGATGAGGATGAGTGAGCTCTTTGAGCCCACTCCAATATGGCTGTCACCTCTATGTCTCCATCAAAAATGCCCTTTCAAAGGTCACCAATAACTTCCCATTGTGGAATGATTGACACAGCTTCTCTTCTGTCGACACCTCTCAGTGGTATTCCTTGAAGTTGACCACTCCCTCATCCTTGAAATCTATTCTTCTGGCTTCCAGGACAACCCCCAACACTCATGCCTAGTTTTTCTCCTGCCCCTTTGGCTGCTCCTAATTGGTCTCCCTCACCAGTTTCTCCCTGTCTCCCCAACCACTTGATGTTACAGTTCCCCTGATGATCTCTTCTCTTTTCTCTCTATATCCACTCCCCTGGTGATCTCACCAGTCTTGTGACTTGAATACCACTAATGATTCCCAATATTACATCTTCAGCCCTGACCTCTCCCTGCTACAGAATGCCAAGTAAGCCTGAATGGCCAGAAATGCTCTAGAAGAAGGGATTTGTTTTCCTAGTATAATAGGGGTAGAAGCCATCTTGAGGCTTTTTCTTTTTAAGGCTTTCTTTTCAGAGAAAGGTGGATACGTGCTGCTCATTAAATGGGCAACATGTTTTTCAAAAGTCCTAGAAACTTATGAGGAACAAGACAATGCTCTAGAGAAAGCTGGTCTGGGGACACCTGGGTGGCTCAGTCAGTTGGGCATCTGCCTTCAGCTCAGGTCATGATCCCAGGGTCCTGGGATGAGGTCCCATGTCTGCCTCCCTGCTCAGTGGGGAGCCTGCTTCTCTTTCTTTTCCCTGCTTGTGCTCTCTCTCTCTCTCAAATGAATAAATAAAATCTTTTAAAGAGAGAGAGAGAGAGAGAGAGGCGGTTTTGTCTCTGGCACATTCATTCATTCATTCATTCGGTACATAGGAAAAACATGCCTATGAACCTGAGGGAACCATCCTTTTGGGGAAGAGGCCAGGAGACCTTGTCCTTGGGGTACCTCTGACTCAGTATTCAAGGAGGAAAGAGTAGGATGCCTACCAACCATTATTTCATGTTTGCCAAATGCATGAATGAATAAAACAAAGAGGGCATAGTCCCATGCTGGCAAATGAACCAAAAAGTCCATTAAAAGGCAGATATTCAGCAATTATACTTTGAGCATCAACCGAATGTATGAATCATGGTAGGTTTGCATGACATGCAAAGCTAAGGTCATATCCTTCCCTAGGCTGTGTCACAGAGGCCCTAAAATCCTTTCCCGGGAGCCTAAGTTTCTAGGAACAATGGGCCAGGCTATCACACCCTGAGAAGACAGAGCCAGATCTCATTCTGTGCTGCCTTCCCATTCTAGGAGCTCCTTCCCCAGCAGTGGCCCTCCAACATCACAAGCCTCTTTGTCCCTACTTGCCTGAATGTATATGTTTTTTTTTAATTTTTATTTTGCAGCCTTTGAAAAATAAGGACACAAATGAGCCCAGAGCAAAGAGTCTGGGGACTCTTTATTGGAAGGCCTCTTTGAGAGAACATTTCTAGTTCTTCCCTGCTTTCACAAGACTGAAGAGAGATAGGCAATGAGGCATGACAGAGGGGCCATATTCTCAACAAGGTCAACCTTAGATTTGATGGCACTCCAATAAAAATAAAATAAAGCAATCCCCTTTGGGTAGGTTTTTTTTTTTTTCAAAGATTTTTATTTATTTATATGACAGACAGAGATCACAAGTAGGCAGAGGAACAGGCAGAGCGAGGAGGAAGCAGGCTCCCTGCTGAGAAGAGAGCCAGATGCGGGGCTCGATCCCAGGACTCTGGGATCATGACCTGAGCCGAAGGCAGAGGCTTTAACCCACTGAGCCACTCAGGTGCCCCTTGGGTAGGTTTCTGAAACATGGAGTTCTACCAGGATTTCAGCCAATGGGCCTCCCAATGTCCTCTTGCCTGCCCAGCCACATCAGACACGAAGGTGAAGAACACCTTGGGCGGTGAGACATGTATTCCCTCCGGTCAGTGCATGAGCAGTGTCTGCCCACCCAGACCACCTGATTGTCAGGGTTTGCTCCCCCTTCTCCAGGCACGCAGCTCAGGGGAAATCCCCACCTCTGACCTGGTGGCAAAGCCAGACCTTCCTTGCCTCCTGCTGCCTGTGCAAAGATCCCATCAGAAAAAAAAATTGTAATGGCCCTTTCAGAATGGTACTGCTAAAGTTGGCCTTTATTTTTTTTTTTTTAAATAATCTCTATATTTTATTGCCCTTTTAAAATCACGAAACTGAGCAGGAAAAAGTCAAGACTTTTTTTGTTTATCTGCTCTGTTTAATGACTGGGCTGCTGTCTTCCCAGTTCCCCCCCACTCCTATTTGGAAGTGGACACTAGACATTTTTCCCACTTGTGACCAAAGCTGTAGAAACCTGTTTTCAATTACAGTGTTGAATGTCGCATGGTTACCTCCCTTTCTGCATGGAAGGAAACAATAAGTAATGCTTTCCAATTCTAGGGTGGCTCTTGGTCCCTCTGAAAGCAGCTGACATACATTCCAGCATAGGGTGGGTCTCCCCAAAGGGTGACTGAGGATAGAGTGTGGGACCAGAGACAAGGAAGCAAACTAAACAGGCACACACAGGGTTAGGATTCCTCCTTCCAGGTAGGGATCGGCGGTGTCTAATACACCATGATGAGGGCATTCCAACAGTGGCCTCAGTGGCTGAAGAACAAGATATGCCAGAGGAGCAAAGACTTGGAGTGATACCAAATGGCAGGGCTGAACAGGTGTTTATTCAAAACTTTAGCATGTATAAACCCACCTGGATACTTATTAAAATGCAGATCCATGGGCTCAACCCCTATACTGTCTGCCTGCCGAAGGGAATTAGTAGCTGACCACAGTCTAGAGTACAAAAGGGTCTGAAGCCAAGAAGAAGCTCATAGAGCAGGAAGAGCTTCCGGGCTGAGTGATTTAAGATCCTCATTATCTTTCCTCTTGGGCTCCTACTTTTGGCAGGCCTGACCCTGTATGAAAATAGACCTCAGTGCCCTGCTTGGTCTCATCACATCAGTGCTCCCCTACTTGCTCCTTTTGGGACCCACATTTGGCATCTTGCCCCATTCTGACTAACAGTCCATCCTCCCTGTTAAAGTCTTGCTGTGCTCTCGAATCTGACATGAGATACCACTCCAGTGTTGACTTTTGCTGCCCTCTCTCCCCACTCTCAGTACAGGGATGATTTGCAGATGCCCTCCAGCCGCCTCATCTTTTGCCAGCCTGGATAGGTAAACATGGTCCCTGGTCCAGGTCAGCCCCAGATCCTCGAATTCTTGGACTTTTGCATAGGTTCCATGCACACGAGCTCCGTGGGATTTTTCCAGCTCCAGGGGAGAATTCACGTATTCATGAAGGAAAGAGCAAGTGGGGTGTGTACAGGAGGAGAAAGGAGAGCTAGCAGATAAGGAGTAGTGGCCAGAGAGAAGGGTCCACATTTTAAGGTCAATGATAACATCCTCCCTTTCAGTCAGACTATTACCTAAGCCCAACTACTCTGTTGGGAAGGGAGAGACTGATTGTTCCTGGAGTCAAACAAAGCCATAGGCTTCTCCATCTTGATGGAATCGCATGGGAAGGTAGAATCCACACCACAACTGAAATACAAAAGAAAGTCTGACAAGTTGACCATTAGTGGAAGAGCTTCATTTCCCTGGACTGGACCAGAGACGGGCTGTGGGAGTCTTACTCTTGCTGAGCTTCACCTGTAGCTCTAAAACCTTTGGCATTTAGAACCAGTAGGAACTCTGAAGTCTAATCTCCACTAGACTCTGCATGATCCCCAGCTGGCTTTGTGATCAAACAACAAATCATGTCCCATGCAAAAACCCATCCACTAAACACTCCACTGCAGTATCACTGATAGTAAACAAATCTGGTGCTGTAGGAACTATGCAATTTATTTTCTCTCATTCTCAATCTCTCTGTCTCTCTTACACACACACACACACACACACACACACACACACACACACACTTTAAACTGCCTAAGAGCAAGAAGTATTCCTTACTCAATATACTGTATGTTCCACAATGCCTAGAAAATACTTTGCACACAGTAGGCCTTCCAAAAGTGTGCTAATGAGCAGGATTCACTATACTAAAATAAGAAGTAATATTGATAATCTGAACTATGGGATATCTGAACTATGGATTCTCCCATAGTTCAGAATCCATGAAGGATGCCAAGTATAAATATCTCCACAGTCCCTCTCATTAAAATGTCCGTCTGCCCTCACAGGCTCAAATTAATCAAGCAAAGGAACCAAAAGAGATTTTCAAGACTTGTATCTCCTTAGTCATGGTCATGGTAGTGACCATCTATGGCAAATCAGCAGTCATTGATCACATTCTAACCCTTGGAGATTTGGGGATTTGTAGCCTATACCTGTAGCTTGATCGGAAAGCATGGTGGTAATTAGGCAAGTAGGAATAGGCAAGAATTAGCCATTTTACTCATTCTGTCAAAATGCAGAAAAGCCATTCTTTGTTTCACCAAGAACCCCTTGTTGGTAAAGATTTGCCGAGAGTGTTGGTTTGGAGTCCCTGTTGTTTTCTTCCCTTTTCAGGAGTCAACCATATCAGGTTCTGCCCTCATTGGATATCAGCAAAGTCTTTGAGAGAAGACTCATAGGTCTATGACTCTGCCTCCTTTATGTAAAGATGAGCAATCCCTGGAGACATTTTTTACTAGGGCTTGCCCATGATGTGGGCCAATCCCACTGCATTCCAGATTCCTAAGGCTTAGCTGAAAACCTTATGGGAATAGAAATCCTTCCAAGCAAGAGAGAACCAACATCCTCACCCTAAAGTGTTATTGTCTTTTCTGGTAAATTATTCTCTGATAGCTTATCTTTTGTGAATAGAGAAATAGATTACTTCTCCCAGAAAAACATTGATACATTTGTTCAAAGTGTGTTGGGGAGAAAAAAAAAAGTTGTAGATTAAAGCCATATCTTCTAATTCCCTAATTTTTTTGTGTCCCATAAACAATTTGAGGAAACCAAATATCACACTTTCCCAGGGAGAAAAGTGCTTGCCATTTTGGCAAATCAGGTGTGATGTGATCTCAGAGAGAGCAGAAAGTTGCCTCGTCTTGGGTTAAAGGCCAAACATAAATGAAACATAATGAAACATAAATGAACAAACATACATAAAGGCTAAACATAAATTAAACAAAGCTTCTGCATTGTTGAGCTGAGTGGCCACCCAAAAATCCCAAAGAATGAACTTTTAACTTTCTCAATGGAAAGACAACTGCAAGAAGTTTGGCAGCTCGTGGAGAAAGTTCCTTTATGAATGTGTAACCTTTTACAGCATTTCATTCTTTATACAGAATTAACCCAGGACCTGAAAGATGTTTGTCTTTTCCTGTTTTGTTTTAATGGCAGACTCAGAACACAGGGTACAGTTTTGCTTCTGTCTTTAGAGCTGTCCTTGCCTTGCCCTCCAAGGCTGGCAGCCAGCTAAGCATTTTTGGCCAGACAGAAACATTCTCCAATCCCAAGAATGCCCAGGAACCAACAGGCCTAGGTGGTTCCTTAAGCTTATTTCCTGTGTTCATATTCTGGAGTGGAATCCCAGTTTGGCCTTGCTACAGAGACTGGAAGGTAGGAAAGGTGAGAAATTCTCTAAAATGTTTCCAAGTTTTCTATTTACTGGATAGACAACAAACCAATAACTTTGGAGACTGCTGGCAGCTATTTTCCAAGAACTTCCAAAGAACTATGCATGGCCTACGGGAAGGAGGGTAGCAGGGATAGAGCAAGGAAGGAGACGAAGTGAAAAAAAAAAAAAAAAGATTTAATGGTTCCCTTGTTGCAATTTAAGGTCGGAGTGGACAGCACAGCTAAAATGTATCTTGCTACTGCACTAGGGCAATGAGCCCAGGGGTGCCAATGAGAGCTGCGAAGGATGGCCATTTCACTCAAGAAACCCACTCTAGGCAAAGGCTGTTGGTACTGAGAAACTGCTCCAGCAGCTTGCCAAGTTATATGTTGTTTGTTTTCACCAGGACTCTATGTTTGTGTGTGTGTGTGTGTGTGTGTGTGTGTGTGTGTGTGTGTGAGAGAGAGAGAGAGAGACAGACAGACAGACAGACAATGAGTGAGAGAGAGAGAGAAATGGAAGTAGGCTATTCTATTGGAGGAGAAGTTAAAGGGTTGAGCAAGTCCACTGAGGAGGAAGAGTCACTATAATACATCAGGAAAATGAGAAGTCAAACTTTTGAGAAGGCAGGGGGCAGGGGGATCAAAATCAGACAGGACAATGATGAATGAAAGAAACTGGCATAGAATGAAATTCTTTCTTAGAGATACACAACTGATGTGAGCCTCATTCCTACTATACCTTATGTTCCTCCCTCACTTGAAGATGGCACAGGAGTCTCTGCCTGGCAAGATAACATGGTCTCTGTCAGGATCTAGCCCATCTCTCCTCCTGGTCACCAGAGAGTCAAGTGGCAACCTAACCTGACCAGGAGGGAGCTAAATCTACAGTGAGAGAAAAGAGACCCTAGCCCAAAGGGACTGGAGGAGTAGGTCAGCTCTAACTGGGTCTAGATCCTGAGACAGCAGCATCGAGGAAAGTAGAACATGAATATAAGGGAGAGATAATTTCTATGAAAACACTGTCTTTGACACAGGATTTATCAACCCTGGTGAGCGCCCAAGCTGACGGGGTTAACATTCTCCTGGAACAGCTCTGGGAAACTAGGTAAAAGCAATGGTTCACAATAACTACAACAGAAAAGCCAGACTACCATGATATGTTATGGAAGAAGAGATCTAAGGTTCAAAGAGGCGGGCACGAGGTGGAGCTGACAATGAAGCTGGAACACCTAGGAGCAGATTATGTTCTGCAGGTGGCCAGGAGGACACTGCATTCACCAGAGTGATGAGAAATGTATCTGGGGGGAGCAGCAGCAGCAAAAAGCGTAGCAGTGACTGTCCTCTGTCAGCTGAGCTGACCAGAGCAGGTGCAGCTACAGAACTGGGCCCCCTGAAAGCAAGGGAGATGACAAGAAATAATAGACATCACAGAGGCCAAATAGTAGCACTTAACAGACCAGAAATGAGATGAGTACTGTAATTGTCTTGAGCAGCTAAATTGGTGGGGCAGCCGAGATGCCAGACACAAGGGAGCTATGGAATGATTAATAGAACATGGAATCCCTAAGGGCAAGAAAGATGGGCTGTCGATGCAAACATTTCTCAATCTATATTATTGAAAGAAACCAGGACTGGATGATCAGGAAGCTAAAGGCAACCACCTAATAAAAAGCTGTGATCTCTCGCCCAGTTTCCAGAGCTAAACCAGTTTTCAGATCTTCTACCTTTTGACTGTGGGAAAGGCCAGGTACCCAAACAGAAGTCTCCTGCAATGCCACAGTCAGTGTATGAGGTGTCAATTACCTCCATCTTCTCTAAAGGGTGTTATGGCCATTTAAAGATTGAAGATTTGAAGGCCTTTGAAGATTGATGGATATACAGTCATTCAACAGTGGTCCCTACGGCTGTGGGGCAAGGTGACAGCTGTGATGTCCAGCTGATGGAGGAGGAAAAAATAAGCCAAACTTTGTTCACAGATGGGTCAGCCTGATGATAAGTGCAAGCCAGAAATGGACTCTAGGGTTCTCGGTCCTACTCAAGATTGACCCTGAGAGACAGTAGTGAGAGGACATCCTCCCAATGGACTTTGGGAGATGTACCTGGCCACTCACTTTGTGAAATATATACAGACTTAAAGCAGTGCTCAATAACTTGGCTTGTTGGTTGGTGACCTGAGAGGAGAAAGATTAAGAGATAAGGGACAAGGCAGTCTGGGGAAAAAGAATATGGAACCAGCCATGATGTGCAGATATTTCTGTAACCCTTGTTAAACCCACCAAAAAGCACTCACCAAGGACAAGGTACTTTACAGTCAAGTAGACAGAATGACTTGGCCAGCTGATGTCAGACAGCCTCTCTCATTAGCAACCCCAGTGCTGGTACAACAGGCATGTCAACAGAGCAGTCTTGGTGGCAGGGATGGAGGTTACACATAAGACCAACTTGCAATAAAAGCTGGCCTATCTACTGTCGCTGCTGAATGTCCAGCTATAGGAACAAAGGTCATTGCCACACCCCGGTATACAGAACAATTTTTCAAAGAGACTAATTACACTGAAGCCTTTCCTATATGAGGGTGAGCAATCTATCTTGAATGAAAGCAGCACAAACTGAGGGTGTGAATTTGCCTCTTCTGCTCATAGACCCTCATCAGCATCACTAGCTGAGGGTTTGCCTTATGTTTAGCTCACTAACAATGGAGTCCTCACACTATCCCATCATACCAAGGAGCTCACTTAAAACAGGAGGAACAGTAATGAGCACATGATCATGGGATCTGCTGGTGTTGTCACACACTGTACCACCCAGAAGCATTTGATTTTACAGGGTGAAGACACAGCCTTTGCAGGTGCTCCTGAAGCACATTACTGTTTATGCTTAAGGATGGAGTATCATCCTTTAGGATGCGGTGAACCCCCTTAATCAATGGGTAGTATATGGTACTGAGTCCTCTCTATATAGAGCGCATGGCTCAGGCAGGACAAGAGTATGGTTGTTACATTGCCACTCTACCCAATGATTTACCCAGGGAATATAGGCCCTCCATAAATTCCTGGCTCTGAGGATATAGAGATTCTGTCTCCAAGAACATAAGTACTTCCACCAGGAACATTGCAGGAATCCCACTAAACTTTAAGCTAACGCTGCTACCCAGACACTTTGGACTTCTTGTGCTGAAAGATCAACAGACAAGGAAAGACATCATCCTTGCAGGGACAACTGACCATGATCATCAGAAGGTCTCTATTATCCTCATTAAACAATGAGGATAGAGAAGACTATGTTCGGCAAAGAGAAGATGCTCTGGGGCATCTCATGGTAATCCCCTAACCAATTATACTGGTAAATGGATAAAAGCAGGAGTCATGGCTTGAGAAGAGCATGATAACCAGGAGCTCATCTCCCTCAAGGTTAAAGATCTGGATCACCCACCAGGTATCCCCCTGGACCATCAGAACTCTTAGCCAAGGGGGAGGTGAATCTACAGTGGGTTGTAGAGGAAGGATTGTCAGGTGACCCTGAGAGCAGGTGCATTGATGAATACTATAATTTCTCCATTAAACTTCCTTTTGTATATTACTCTAGGAAACAAGGTTGATCAGTATTCTAGAGGCTCTGTTCCCAGATAGGATTATTTTTTAAAAGGTACATGTGGATCCAAGAGATGCAAAGAGTGATTTCAGTGGATGCTATGTTACCTGATTCCCCACTTCAGTTCTGAGGAATCATTCCCCCAGTTGCCAGGATCATTAGCTGCTGGAAGCTAGCAGTAGAGTCCTCCGAGAATTTCCCTTGGCTTGAGGGAGATGCCTCACCTAAGGTCATGTCTGTTCCCTCTTCAGGAGGCACCTGAAGCCAGTGAGTGGCCAGGGTCCAAAAACTCAGCCCCTGTGCCTCATTTTTGGGATGTAAAGGGATCTCCAAACTCCAGATCTCCCCAGGATCAGCTGAGGTCATTGTTGTAATACATCATAGCTCAACTTCTTCCTCTGCCCAGCCCTTCCCCTCACTCTCTCACAGATGTTGAGGGCACTCCCTAGTAAATTTCCTACCACAAATCTCTAGCTCAGAGTCTATTTCCTTGGATCATGATATGAAACACAATAGAAGAAAAAAATCCTAAAAAACATTCACACACATTGACCCCAAGTTCTCACATCCAAGACAGTCCAAGGAAATAATGAGATGAAATCAGAGTTTTGAGTTGGCTTGTGTGACAATATAGTTTAAAAACCTTTGGAGCATCTAAATGTTCCAGAAGAGGGGATACCTAAAATAATGACCTAGAATTCTTCACAGCCATGACAGTTCATATTTCTGAAACATATGTAGTGATGTGGGAAAGTATTCACAATATAACAAGTGAAAACAGCAGGATACAGAACTATAAAACTATAAATGGTCCACAAACATGTCACTTGAAGAACTATGAAGTGTAAGAGAAATTCAATGACCCAGAGGTGAATGTATGAGGAAAATCCAAGAAAACAGTCACATTTCATTTGAGTAAAAATTCTCTCCCCCAGCCAGTGTGACTTTTAGATAAAATAAAATACAGTGAGATCTCCAGCACGGGGTATTTCAAGGATGGCATAAATGACCTCTTGGCAAACTTGATCTAGAGTGGAATTCAGTATTAATTTACAATTGTAAGGTACCTTTTGGCCATCTGGAATTCCGTGCTACAGTGGCTAAGTGTCTAGGAGATGTGTGATTTTAGTCTGCTTTCCTTTGCTTTCTTTTCATTTGCACTGCTTTAGTTGGTTTTCCTTAGTTAACAACCTCACTCTTGAAGATGTCTGATTTCTTTGGCTTACTTTGACAATTCAGGGAGAAGGAATTTGCTTGATCATTTCCACCTCAAAAATCCTAAAATCCTCAGGCCTTCATCACAAGCATTAGAGAAAAAGAATTCAAATAAAAGAAACTCATTCAGATGACATCACCAAGAATTTTGAGGCAATAGTAAGGAGTAACCCAGCCCTAATACTAAGGGGGGAGGGAATACTCTTTTAAAAGTAAGGTTTTATAGCTGGATAAACTAATGGTGATGCAAAGTTATGCTTCATATTCAAACCATCCCCTGTGCATATGCTCTCACTCTCAGCAGAGCCCAACCACACCAAAGCCGTTCAAAGAATCTGACCCCATTTCCCCACCAAGACCCTGATATTTTCTAGGTCGGAATAAAAATCAAGCATTCTCATTTTCCCAGGTCCTTCCCCCCACTCTCAAGATAGTTCAAACACCAAGGAAGCAAGATGGTGGAGGAGTAGCAGGCTGAGATGACACTGGATAGCAGGAGTTCAGCTAGCTAGTTATTAAACCATTCTGAACACCTACAAACCCAACAGGAGATCGAAGAGAAGAAGATCAGCAATTCTAGAAACAGAAAATCGACCACTTTCTGAAAGGTAAGACATGCAGGGAAGTGAATCCAAATTGACGGGGAGTTAGACCTCGGGGGGAGGGGCCAGCTCCCAGCAAGCAGTGTAGCAATGGAGCACAAAATCAGAACTTTTAGAAGTCTGCTCTACTGAGGGACACCTCTCCAGAGGCTAAACAGGGGTGGAGCCTTCACGGGGACAGTGTGGTCTCAGGACCTGTGGGGTCACAGAAAGACCAGGGATGTCTGAGTGTAGCAGAGCTCCCAGGTATCAGAGCAGGGAAACCAGCTGCAGAGACGGAGCCAAGGAGTGAGCTCTCACTCACTCAAGGTTACCTTAATCTCAGGGTTACCTTAAGCCATGATACATGGCACAGTCAGGACATGCTCTTTAAGCAGGGACCCCACAAGTGGCAGATCCAGGGAGACTCACCTTCCTCCTCTGGAGGCAGGAATCTGCTGGGTTTGGAGACTCCAAACGGGGCTATGCATCACAGACAGAAATGCTCAGTCACAGGCTGGTGAGCTCGGAGCATAGCCAGAGACCAGGGAGACGGGAGTGATTGAGCACTTTTCTCAAAGGGCGCACTGAGGAGTGGGGCCCCGAGCTCTCAGCTCCTCCGGGCCAGAGATTGGGAAGCCACCATTTTTATTTCCGTCCTCCAGAGCTCTACAGAAAGCATTCAGGGAACAAAAGCTCCCGAGAGTGAACCCAAGCAGATTACTTAGCCAGGCCCCTGGCAAGGGCAGGATGGTGCAATTCCACCTTGGGCAAAGACACTTGAGAATCACTACAACAGGCCCCTTTCCCAGAAGATCAGCAAGAAATCCAGCCAAGACCAAGCTCACTGATCAAGGAGAAGAGCGAATTCCAGAGGAAGGGAAAGCAAAATATGGAATTCATGGTTTTTTCCCCATGATTCTTTATTTTTGCAAAGTTAATTAAATGTTTTTAATATTATTTTTTTCTTATTCTAATTTTTTAAACTTTTACTCTTTCCTCTTTTAACGTTTTTTAACTAGTTTATCTTAACAATACCTTTCTAAAAAATATTTTTAAACCATTATTATAGTCATATTTTATCCTTCATTGTATCTAACTTTATTTTTTGTATACATATAGGGTTTTTTCTTCTAAAAAATTTTGGGATACAATTTCTTCTAATAGATCAAAATATATACCCTAAATCTAGCACAGGGCTTTGTTCTAGTCTCCAGCCTGAGCAAATCCTCTACACTTTCTTTTTCTTTTCTCAACCAACTTATTTTATCAATTCCTTTTTTATGGTTTTTTAAAAAATTTTCATCTTTAGAGTCATATTCCATCCCTTCCTCATGTTTATCCTTATTTTTATTTATATATATGTTTTTCTTTCTTTAAAATTCTGGAAGGTAGTTTCTTCTAAGAGACCAGAATACACCCAAAGTCAAGTGAGTGGCACTGTTCTATTCACCAGTCTAATATATAAATTTTTTATTTATTTTATTTTATTTTCCCTCTTTTTTTCTCCCCCCACTTAGGGTCTCTTCTCATTTGGTTAGCATATATTTTTCTGAGGTCTTTACCACTCTTTTAGTTTTACTCTCTCATTCATATATTCTTATCTGGATAAAATGACAAGGCAGAAAAACTCACCACAAAAAAATGAACAAGAGGCAGTACCAACCGCTAGGGACCTAATCAATATGGACATTGGTAATATGTCAGATCTAGAGCTCAGAATGACAATTCTCAAGGTGCTAGCTGGGCTCAAAAAAGGCATGGAAGATATTAGAGAATCCCTTTCTGGAGAAATAAAAGAACTAAGATCTAACCAAGTTGAAAAAAAAAAAACTCTTAATAAGGTGCAATCAAAAATGGAGGCTCTTACTGCTAGGATAAATGAGGCAGAAGAGAGAATTAGTGATATAGAAGACCAAATGATGGATAATAAAGAAGCAGAGCAAAAGTGAGACAAACAACTACTGGACCATGAGGGGAGAATTCAAGAGATAAGTGATATCATAAGACAAAACAATATTAGAATAATTGGGATCCCAGAAGAAGAAGAAGAGAGAGGAGTAAAAGGTATACTGGAGCAAATTATAGTAGAGAATTTCCCTAATATGGCAAAGGGAACAAGCATCAAAATCCAGGAGGCACAGAGAATCTCCCTCAAAATCAATAAAAATAGGTCCACACCCTGTCATCTAATAGTAAAACTTACAAGTCTTAGTGACAAAGAGAAAATCCTGAAAGCAGCTCAGGACAAGAGGTCTGTAACATACAATGATAGAAATATTAGATTGACAGCAGACTTATGCAGAAACCTGGCAGGCCAGAAAGGACTGGCATGATATACTCAGAGCACTAAATGAGGAAAATATGCAGCCAAAAATACTATATACAGCTAGGCTGTCATTGAAAACAGAAGAGATAAAAAGCTTCCAGGACAAACAAAAATTAAAAGAATTTGCAAACACCAAACCAGCCCTACGGGAAATATTGAGGGGTCCTCTAAGCAAAGAGAGAGCTTAAAAGTAACAGACCAGAAAGAACAAAGACAATACACAGTAACAGTATAGGCAATACAATGGCACTAAATTCATATCTTTCAATGGTTACCCTGAATGTAAATGGGCTAAATGCCCAGTCAAAAGACACAGGGTATCAGAATGGATTAAAAAGACCCATTGATATCTGCAAGAAACTCATTTTAGACCCAAAGACACCTCCAGATTTAAAGTGAGGGGGTGGAAAACAATTTAACATGCTAATGGACATCAAAAGAAAGCTGGGGTGGCAATCTTTATATCAGATAAATTAGATTTTAAGCCAAAAACTATAATAAGAGATGAGGAAGGACATTATATTATACTGAAAGGGTCTGTCCAACAAGAAGATCTAACAATTTTAAATATCTATGCCCCTGAGGACATGAACAGACATTTCTGCAAAGAGGACATCCAGATGGCCAACAACACATGAAAAAGTGCTCCACATCACTCGGCATCAGGGAAATACAAATCAAAACCACAATGAGATACCACCTCACACCAGTCAGAATGACTAAAATTAACAAGTCAAGAAACGACAGATGTTGGCAAGGATGCAGAGAAAGGGGAACCCTCCTACACTGCTGGTGGGAATGCAAGCTGGTGCAGCCACTCTGGAAAACAGCATGGAGGTTCCTAAAAAGGTTGAAAATAGAGCTACCCTACAACCCAGCAATTGCACTACTGGGTATTTACCCTAAAGATACAAACATAGTGATCCGAAGGGGCATGTGCACCCCAGCGTTGATAGAAGCAATGTCCACAATAGCCAAACTATGGAAAGAACCTAGATGTCCATCAACAGATAAATGGATAAAGAAGATGTGGTATATATATATACAATGGAATACTATGCAGCCATCAAAAGAAATGAAATCTTGCCATTTGCAACAACATGGGTAGAACTAGAGGGTATTACGCTGAGCGAAATAAGTCAATCAGAGAAAGACAATTATCATACGCTGTCTCTGATATGAGGAATTTGAGACGCAGGGCAGGCGGTTTGGGGGTAGGGAAGGAAAAAAATGAAACAAGATGGGATTGGGAGGGAGAGAAACCATAAGAGACTCTCAATCTCACAAAACAAACTGAGGGGGAGGGTGGGGGTAGGGGGGTAGGGAGAGGGTGGTTGGTTTATGGACATTGGGGAGGGTATGTGCTATGGTGAGTGCTGTGAAGTGTATAAGCCTGATGATTCACAGACCTGTACCCCTGGGGCAAATAATACACTATATGTTCATAAAAATAATTTTTATGAAGTCCCAATAGTTCATTTTTTCCCTTGCTTCCCTTGCCTTTGGCATTGTTCCTAGGAAGAAGTTGCTGCGGCTGAGGTCGAAGAGGTTGCTGCCTGTGTTCTCCTCAAGGATTTTGATGGATTCCTTTCTCACGTTGAGGTCCTTCATCCATTTTGAGTCTCTTTTCGTGTGTAGTGTAAGGAAATGGTCCAATTTCATTTTTCTGCATGTGGCTGTCCAATTTTCCCAACACCATTTGTTGAAAAGGCTGTCTTTTTTCCATTGGATATTCTTTCCTGCTTTGTCAAAGATTAGTTGACCATAAGCTTTTGCACAGCAAAGGAAACAGTCAACAAAACCAAAAGACAACTGACAGAATGGGAGAAGATATTTGCAAATGACATATCAGATAAAGGGCTAGTATCCAAAAATCTATAAAGAGCTTAGCAAACTCAACACCCAAAGAACAAATAATCCAATCAAGAAATGGGCAGGGGCACCTAGGCGGCTCAGTGGGTTAAAGCCGCTGCCTTCGGCTTAGGTCATGATCGCAGGGTCCTGGGATCGAGCCCCGCATCGGGCTCTCTGCTCGGCAGGGAGCCTGCTTCCCTTCCTCTCTCTCTCTCTGCCTGCCTCTCTGCCTGCTTGTGATCTCTGTCAAATAAATAAATAAAATCTTTAAAAAAAAAAAAAAGAAATGGGCAGAGGACATGAACAGACATTTCTGCAAAGAAGACATCCAGATGGCCAACAGACACATGAAAAAGTGCTCCACATCACTGGGCATCAGGGAAATACAAATCAAAACCACAATGAGATACCACCTCACACCAGTCAGAATGGCTAAAATGAACAAGTCAGGAAATGACAGATGCTGGCGAGGATGTGGAGAAAGGGGAACCCTCCTACACTGCTGGTGGGAATGCAAGCTGGTGCGACCACTCTGGAAAACAGCATGGAGGTTCCTCAAAAAGTTGAAAATAGAGCTACCTTATGACCCAGCAATTGCACTACTGGGTATTTACCCTAAAGATACAAACGTAGTGATCCGAGAGGGCAAGTGTACCCGAATGTTTATAGCAGCAATGTCCACAATAGCCAAGTTATGGAAAGAACCTAGATGTCCATCAACAGATGAATGGATAAATTAGAGGTGGTATATATATACAATGGAATATTATGCAGCCATCAAAAGAAATGAAATCTTACCATTTGCGACAACATGGATGGAACTAGAGGGTATTATGCTTAGCGAAATAAGTCAATTGGAGAAAGACAACTATCACATGATCTCCCTGATATGAGGAAGTGGAGATGCAGTGGGGGTGGGGGTTAAGGGGGTAGGAAAAGAAAAAATGAAACAAGATGGGATCGGGAGGGAGACAAACCAAAAGAGACTCTTAATGTCATAAAACAAACTGAGGGGGGTGGGGAGGAGAGGGGTTGGGAGAGGGTGGTGGGGTTACATTATATGTTTAAATTAAAAAGCTTAAAGAAAAAAAAATAATAATTTTTTTTAAAAAGTTCAAACACCTGGAGGGGCAATTTGAAGGCTTTGCAGAATGAGTGAGATTTCAGACAGATGCACAATCCCCAACCACTACTCCACACTCCTGGGAGGAAAGTCTGTACTGAGGAAGGAGGAGACTCCATTTATGCTCCAAGGACAAATGAGCCCTTTGTGCATCTTCTTTGTGCTCTCCCTTCAGTGAGAAGTGTCAGACCCTGTTGCTGCCCTGTCCTTTCCAACCAATGAGGTCCTGGCCCAGACATGGGTGATGCATCCCTTGAAGCAAATGGGACCCACAATTTTATGTTCTCAGTAAGTCCCTGAGGTGGGCAGACAGTCTCTCCTTGCCTCTTCATCTGGTTTTTCTCTGTAATAGGATGAAAAGGCAAGAATATAGCAAGGAGATGAAGCGCCTGGGTAGCTCAGTGGGTCAAGCATCTGCCGTCAGCTGAGGTTATGATCTCAGGGTCCTGGGATCAAGCCCCACATCATGCTCTCTGCTCAGCCCAGAGCCTGCTTCTCCCTCTCTCTCTGCCTGTAGCTCTGCCTACTTGTGCTCTGTTTCTCTGTGTCAAATAAATAAAATCTTAAAAGATAAGATAGATAGATAGATAGATATAGATATAGACATACATTTTTTTTCACCAAGGGGAGTGGGTTGGAGAACTAAAAGGAACAAAGGGATCTTAAAGAGACTGTATGATGACACAAGGAAACTAACAGTAATCAGTAAGAGTGGTACAGAGGATTTAATCCCTTTCCACTCTGTAGATCAGAGTAAATCTCCTTGCTATAGGACCATTTGAAGAAAAGTCCCTGTAGAACCAGAACACTTGTGTTTATCCAACAACTATTTTGAAAGCTCTTGCTCTATGTCAGGCACTCTGCTAGGTGCTAAAGATATGCAGACCTAGACTCTGCCCTCATGGAAATTATATTGTAGCGGCTCAGAGATTTATTAGATTGTCCTCCAAACCGGAATAACTGCACACTGTGAGACACACCCGTGCTGCAGGCTCCTCCATCCCTTAGAGGCTCCCAGAAGTGCTGACAAAGGAAACACCAGCCAGAACCATCCCGAGAAAAGGATTACCTGGAACAACTCAAGGAAATCTTCAGAGCTGCACCTGTTTCCCTCTCCTCCACCGCCGCCAAGCAGGAAGACAAGACCAAACTGGAGAGAGAGATGCCCAAACCCCAGAGGAGTGCCAAAGCCTCAGCGGGAGCATCAGCCCTGGATGCTGGGGCAGCCCTGGGCAAAACCGCCCAAGAGGCGAAGTTGTAACCATCCCAACTTCACCTCATTACCGATCTCCCAGACACTACCTCCACTGTCAGCTGCCTTAAATATGCCCCCAATCCTCCAAGAAGCCCAGACATGCCATAAGACGGGTGTCTGATTAAGAAGGCAAACGAGGCTCAACCTCATCAGATATGTCTCTGCAGCCCCTGGCCAGTCCTCCACCCAGCCAGGCAGAAACAGTGTAATGGAAAAAGCTGGGCTCCTGGACCCGGTTTTCCACCCCAGTTCCACCACTTACTATGTGGTGACTGCAGGCAAGTTACTTAACCTCTTTCAAGCCCCAGTGTTCATGACCATAAAATGTAGATAACAATGCCCATCCAAGTACATTCGGGGAAAGATTAAAACATAAATATGCTCTTCATTCCTTATCCTGTCCTTCCTCATCTTTTAAGGTTAGCCTATAGATCTCACCAAACACAAAATAAAATAAAATGAAATATTTAAGATAGGGGCACCTGAGTGCACCGTCTGTTAAGCATTTGCCTTTGGTTCAGGTCATAATCCCAGGGTCCTGGGATCGAGCCCTGCCTCGGGCTCCCTGCTTGGCAGGGAGTTTGCTTCTCCCTCTCCCACTCCCCCTGGTTGTGTTCCCCTCTAGCTGTCTCTCTCTCTCTAACTAAATAAATAAATCAAAAAAATTTAAAATTAATGAATAAAAAAATAAAATAGGCATAGACAGAAACCCCATCCTGAATAGAGAGTCCCACCTGTGGTTTGCTGTTGTTGGTTGCCTTGGTTGGAAAGGGCCAGAGCCCTGGTGCCAAGATCCAAGAGAGCACCTTAGCCGAATCCAAGCCTCTGGGCAAAATGTGTGGAAGAAGCTATCAGTATTATAATCCCCCTGAGAAAAAGCATGAAAAGAATATGTATTCTTGGTTGCTCTAAAAAGTTCTAGGTTCTAAAGAGTCTGTACTAGATATAATGAAGAAAAGAAAGATAGGACTTGGCTTTATTTACAGAGGTGAGGTCACTGGGATTCGTTGCCTGTTACCTGGCAAGACCTCAGGGCTGGCCTCCCCTCAAAACTACACAGTACTCTCTATCAGGCTGCCTGTGCTCAGCCCCATCAGCTGGCTCTTCCCCCTAACACAGCTGAGCTTCTGTTTTCCTCCCCATGTGCCCTTCATCCTGCTCTTCTCTCCACCTCGAAAGCCCTCCTTTCCCATTTGGCCCTCTCCCTCCCCATATGCACAGGCTCCCGCTCAGATGGACCTTGCCCAGGCGGGGCAAGTTAATAGAAGCCAGAGCCCAGGGTGTCTGTGGCCCTGGGCCCAGGGGTCTGCAGGAGCTGATCAGGCTGGTACAGACCTGGGACTTCCTTTGGAATGTGGGTCTCAACCAGGGTGCCCTTAGAACAAATTTGGAAGTTTTAAAAAATATAGAGACAGCCAGAGCCCACCCAAACCTCACAGTACCTTGTGGGGAGGGGCTTCCTGGGCATCTGTATTTTTAAAAGGTTCCACCTTTGCTCTGGCTAAAAACCACTGCTCCCAGATAAGGAATTTTCTATATAAAAGAAATTGGATGCCATGGTATCACTTCAAAGACTCTACAAGTAGGGCTGATGGAAAATAACCCAAAAAAGCAGGTGTTGGACAACCAGACCCTTTTACAAATCAAAGGGGCCAGGTAATAAAAACTTTGGGATGTTCAAAGACCTGAGTAAGAAATCAGGCAAAGGTTTCATTATTTCTCAGGATTTATTGGCTAGTAGAGGGGTGGGATGGAGTGGAAACTGTCTGGACATGGGTCCTGAAATTAGCCAGCCCCTGTAGGTCTATAATTAGCAAAGCAAAAACAGAAGTAAAAGTATAATTTGTAACTTTGTCTAAGATGGTAAAAATCTCAGGCAATAAGCAAAAATGTTTGCTGAAGGACAAACAATGCAACAACATGGCAGCTTATTTTTTTGTTTTGGAAAGGGTAACCATATATAGGGGGAAAGAAACATAGCAGACCTTGCCTTCTTGGATTTGAGTCGCAGCATTTTGTACAGCAACTCATGAAATTGTAATTGCCGAAATGGTTCAAATGCGCAGAGGAAGCAAGTCACGTGGGTTGAATAGTAACAAAAAGATTATGAAGGAAAGGTGAGACTCTCTGGCAAGTCTCCAGAAAGAAGAGAGGGGTCGTGGGGTATGCTGGGATCCATGACTGCTCACTTTAGGTTTAATTTTGTATCCTAGTCAGCAATGTAGAGAAGAGAACAAATGAAAGATGTCGGCAAATGAAGATGTTGGCAAAGCCCTAGAAGAAGAGCAAATTGAGATGGTGGGCTCACAGGTTTAACCTATGGACAAAATAGCAGAAAGCTAAGATTATTTATAAAAAGGCAAAGTCGCTTGGTTGGGAGGACATTTATCAGAACCCCTTATACTGCTGAAACAAAGTACCCAGGGCACAAAATGTCCAAAGCAACAGAGGTTAAGAGTGACCAGGACCCGGGTTAGGGAGGGTCGGACCTCACAGAAGCCCGCAAGCCGGCCCCAGCCCACCCCTACTGACCCATTCTTCAGATGCAGCCTCAGCCACAGCCGCAACATGGACAAAGGCAAAGCATGCTGACTCTATTGATTACCAGCCATACATGGCTTCTTTCTAGAAAAATAAAAAGTCACAATAAATATCCAAGCACCAGATAATCCGGGTCAAGATCTTTTTCCCGGCCATTGCCATACTTTAAATAGCATGTGCCAAGGCCACACTCTAGAAAGCTTTCATACTTCTACGGCAGCCTGATCTAAGAAAAAAGAGAGGCCGAGTTGGCCAGTGGAGGGGAAAAAGAGATCTCATCAACCAGCAGGTGCTGAAAGCCTGCTGTGGGCGTAGCTCTTTTATTAGACACGTGATTCCCATTGCTAGGAGGCGGCTGCCATGCAGAGAAGCTGGAGAGCATAAGCACATGTGTGAATACACGTAAGGTGAGGGCAATCAGCTGTGTTTGACTTTGTCCTCAGAGCTGCAGGTCTCTGCTCTTTCCCTCTGCTGCCCAGTCACCCGCTGTTGTCTTTAAGAGCGCTCCTCCCCCATTTTATTCCTGGCCCCACTTCCACCTGTCTGCCTGTGCTTCTAGAGCCTTCAGAGCATGGGTGGGCAGGGCTAGCAGGCAGACCCTTTCCCTGATGTTCAGCCAGTGAGCAAGCCTCTCCTTTATGTCCTATTGGTGGTTCCTGCCAATCTCGTGGCCCCTCTGACTCCTTACCAAGCCAGGGAGGGCAAAGATCCCCTTCTTGTGGGAGTCCCTCTACTCCTTGGATAGGTTTTATGCAGAATTCAGCGGTTTCTGACTTCTAGTGCGTGGACTTCTGGCCCAGTGGGTCAAGAATCAGGCAGAAGGAAATGAAAAGGAGCATTATGGCAGTCAGACAATTAAAAGGACATAAAGGGAAATGTAGGATCCCCTGAGATGGGCAGAAGGCAAAGCATTTAAGAGTGCAGGCATTGAAGCTAGAATGCCTGGGAATGAATCCTGGCTCTGGCATTTTCTATGTGAGTTTGAGTAATTCTCTGCCTCCATTTCCTCATCAGTAAAATGGGTTGAGGGAGCATTCCGAGGGAAGCACTTAGAAATGCTCCATGGGGGCGCCTGGGTGGCTCAGTGGGTTGAAGCCTCTGCCTTCGGCTCAGGTCGCGATCTCAGGGTCCTGGGATCGAGCCCCGCATTGGGCTCTCTGCTCGACGGGGAGCCTGCCTCCTCCTCTCTCTGCCTGCCTCTCTGTGTACTTGTGATCTCTGTCAAATAAATAAATAAAATCTTCAAAAAAAAAAAAAGAAATGCTCCATGGATGCTAGAAAACAAAAGTGGAGCAGAGGCGAGGATTCCAGAAGTCTCAAAATACATTCTCAACATCCCTAGATGAAGACTGTTCATAGACTTACTTCCCTCGTTTACCTCTCCAGGGACTACTCCGTGTTCCTCCTCTTTCATACAGAGCAATAGACTTCTCAGGTTGTTCTTGCAACTGTTTATCCCAAGTGAAATGCGAAATAACAAGCAAAGTGTGCACTGAAGCTGGCTGGCTGTCAGCGACAGGCCTCTTTGGGCAGAGAGAAGAAAGAAGTTGTGGCTGAGAATGAAGGAGAAATTCTCATGAAGCTGGATCCCCAAAAGTCCAGTCAACATATCCAGCCCTGACAGGTGCTTCTTCCTGATGTTAGGTAAGTCTTTTCTATTTTGGACCACCTGGGCAAATTGAGAAGTGGTGGAGATATTGAAAATTTCAGTCTGAACACAGAGTGCTGAACCCATGCCAAAAAAAAAACAAAAAACAAAAAACAACAGATAAACAAGCCTGACCCTCCTGCTGGTCCCTCTTCTTAGTGCATCTCACCATCCTTGAAAACCCTCTGCTGTGACAGCTGTTGCTATTTCTGTGACCAAGGACAGAGGACTGGACGAGGGCCCCACTTTCTGAAAGGGTTTCCTGGCCCATAGCCTCTGACAGGAGCAATAAAAAAGGCAGGGAACGGGGAAATGATACTATGCACTGTTCTACTGCAGCTGCTGGCCCCAAAGGCAGCTTTGGATGCCATCTTTGGATTTCTTGAGATTTTCCAGTATCTAGCACATAGTAGGTTCTCAAAACGTATCTGCAGAATGAAGAAAACTCAAAGAATGCATGCAAGGGGTGACTGGGTCCCTGTAGCTTACTCCCAGAGGAAATAGGGAAAAAACATTTTGCTAAACCTAGCCCGAAGTGGTAAGAGGCATCCCAGTCTGGGAGGGAGAGAAGCGGACTTGGCTCCCAGCCCCTAGACTAGTGTGCGAAAAGATTTCCCCCAAGGCTCTGGTTAAAAATGCAAATCCCAGAACTCCACTCCTCAGGAATGGAGATTCAGGGTGGGGAGGGGCAGGAATTGTCTGCTTTTTTTTTTTTTTTTTTTACTTTATTTAAGCTTTATTTAAACATATGATGTAACCCCACCACCCTCACCCAACCCCTCTTCCCCCCACCCCCCTCAGTTTGTTTTATGACATTAAGAGTCTCTTTTGGTTTTTCTCCCTCCCGATCCCATCTTCTTTCATTTTTACTTTTCCTACCACCTTAACTCCCACCCCCGTTGCATCTCCACTTCCTCATATCAGGGAGATCATGTGGTAGTTGTCTTTCTCCAGTTGACTTATTTCGCTAAGCATAATACGCTCTAGTTCCATCCATGTCGTCGCAAATGGTAAGATTTCATTTCTTTTGATGGCTGCATAGTATTCCATCGTATATATATACCACATCTTCTTTATCCATTCATCTGTTGATGGACATCTAGGTTCTTTCCATAGTTTGGCTATTGTGGACATTGCTGCTATAAACATTCGGGTACACGTGCCCCTTTGGATCACTACAAAGCTGTCATCATTAAGACAGTATGGTACTGGCACAAAAACAGACACATAGATCAATGGAACAGAATAGAAAGCCCAGAAATAGACCCTCAACTCTATGGTCAACTAATCTTCGACAAAGCAGGAAAGAACATCCAATGGAAAAAAGATAGCCTCTTCAACAAATGGTGTTGGGAAAATTGGACAGCCACATGCAGAAAAATGAAATTGGACCATTTCCTTACACCACACACGAAAAGAGACTCAAAATGGATGAAGGACCTCAACGTGAGAAAGGAATCCATCAAAATCCTTGAGGAGAACACAGGCAGCAACCTCTTCGACCTCAGCCGCAGCAACTTCTTCCTAGGAACAATGCCAAAGGCAAGGGAAGCAAGGGAAAAAATGAACTATTGGGACTTCATCAAGATCAAAAGCTTTTGCACAGCAAAGGAAACAGTCAACAAAACCAAAAGACAACTGACAGAGTGGGAAAAGATATTTGCAAATGACATATCAGATAAAGGGCTAGTATCTAAAATCTACAAAGAGCTTAGCAAACTCAACACCCAAAGAACAAATAATCCAATCAAGAAATGGGCAGAGGACATGAACAGACATTTCTGCAAAGGAATTGTCTGCTTTTAACAAGCTCCACAGGTGATGTCAATCCAGGTGGTCTGTTGTTCACAATGGAAGGAGCAACTGCTCTTAATTCCCACTTTACTGGTAGCCTTACCTCCAGCTTCTAAGATGATCAGAGTGCTGGCCACATTTTCCCCTTGGAGAACTCCTTGGCTTCTCAGAAATGAACAGACGCCATAGCCTCTCAGACCTAAATGCAGATAGAAATCTTTGGGACGGGATGACAGGTAAACCCGCTTATCAGCGAACAAGTCCCAGGTCGACCGGAAGAGGAGTTTCTGGTAGGGATGAGCAGTGAGAGAAGGAGAGTGACAGTATCTGAACCACAGCCCCTGCCCCACGGAAATTCCTGTCACAAGAAGTAAGAGCCTCCTGCATAAACACAGGCGTCCCTGGGAGCGAAAAATTCCTGGAAAACATAGAGGGTTTTATTGCTTGGTTTTAGAAAGACGACAGGGGCAGTCCCTCCATTCTTACAAAATATGGCTAAATTGAGAGCTCCGTACCCTGCCTAACGCCAGAGAAGTTTAACTTGATGTTGTAACTGGCTTAATTCTTAATGGCAGACTTTTTAAGAGGAACAGAGTAATAAGGAGCATTCCTGTGAGCCCTCCAACAGAGAGAACAGGATTTTAGGGCTGATGGATGTCCCACTGGAAAGCCAGCTGGTCTTGGGAGGGTGTGTCCTTGCTCTTGCCGGCTCAAGTCTCAGACACACAAAACTCAGAGCTCAGGAAACAGCCCCTCTCTCAGGGGACCAAGAGTTCAATGTCTCCCCAGGTGTGTGTGAGGGAGAGAAACCAAACAGGACTAAGGAGGAACTGGTGAGCTAAACTCCCAGCCTTAATCCACTGACATGAAATGCAATCTCACTGATCCAGGGGAAGGGACCAGAAAGACAATGCTCGGCCCTCACCTGGAAACTGCTGGAATGCAGTCTGTCAGCATAGGGCTCTCCCCTCTGCAGCAACCTGATGCCCTACCTTCTTCCAGACCAAGACTCTTTTCTATTCCATTCTGCTAGCATTTGTTGAGTGCCTAATGGATACTCTGGGAAGTGCAGGGAACCGATCCCTTCAGCTCAGCCTCTGTATACCTGAGCGGTGGCCAGAGTCCTACCTGAGCTAAAAAGACACACTTAGAGTCCCCTGTGGGATTTTTAAGGAGCAGTAAATGATCAGAAGTTCAAATAATGAGATCTGAAAGCACTAGCTACTGACAAAAGAATTGAATCCCAAAGTTTTTTGTGTTTTTTTAAATTATTTGTTTAAAGGTCCAACACATTTGTCCAAAGTTAGCAATTCTTGTCAGATCTGCAGGCCACACCTAATGGATTCAAAGTGCAGGTAAAATTACACATGTGCAAAGAAAACAGGCAAGACATTTCTGCTATATTTCTAATTATAATTAACTTTATAATTAGAAATGTATTATAACTATAAAATAATTGTTAAAAATATTTAAAGTTTATCTTTCATGATGAGAGACCCAGGAAATACTATTTCAGTAGAATTTGATAAAAAAAAGAGGAGATTTTTATGATCAAGTAAGAGGAAACCTGGACTCAGAATCTTCTCGTGTTCTTTTAAAAAAAATGGCACTCTTGATAAAAAATGGTGCACATTGTAGAAATTTTGAAAAACACATTAAAAATCAAAAGTAAAAAATATAGATTATGCACAGCCAACAGGATGTAACCGCTGTAAACATTCCACTGTATTTTTGTCCGGGTTCTTTATTCTAAACATATATGCATGTATTATTTTAATTGGAAGATACAAACATTTTTATCATCTCCTTTTTTATTTTTTACTATAAAGCTGTCCATTTTATCGCAGTGTTATCAGCACTATATTTATTAGCTTTCTTCTTAATCCTTGACAAATTGATAAACCCAAAATTATCTCATCTAAATATTTATTTATCTGATCCCTGTTGAGATTGGCCTTTGGTTTCCTTTAATGATCACTTGTATTTTTTCATATATAAATTATCTTTTGCGTCTTCTGCCTAGTTTTTTTTTTTTTAAGATTTATTTATTTATTTGAGAAAGAGAGCATGCATGAGAGCTAGGGAAGAGGCAAAGAGAGAGGGAGAGAAGGTCAAGCTTCCCACTGAGCACAGAGCCTGATGCAGGGTTTGATCCCACGACCTTGAGACCATAGCCTGAGCCAAAATCAAGAGTCAAATGCTTAATAGACTGAGCCACCCAGGGGCCCCTGCCTACTTTTCTTCAGGAGTATTCAGTTTTCTTGGAGTTGGAAAGATCATGAAGATACATGAATATCTCCTTGGGCATATATATGTTACAAATATTTTCACTGTCATTTTATTTTGACTTGGCTCATGGTGTCATTTCACACTCAGCATCTTTAAGTTGTGTGTCATCAAATCTATCCACATTTTCCTTTTCAGTTTCTTCCTGTTTTCAAGTGTAGAAATTATTTTCCCACATGATCCAACATCAAGGTTGATTTTCTTCATGTTAGTATGATTCAGTTTCTGCATTTTGAAAAAAATAATGTATTTACATGATTACGGGGCCAGATTTATAGATTTATGTATATACATAGTGGTCTTGCCTCTACCCTCCCTTCCCCACCCAAACAACTCACTTTCCCTGTAGGTATTCATTTTTATTAGTGTCTTTCACATTTTCAGTACTTCTTTGTGCAAACTTTAAAAAAAATTATCTATTTGATCCTTCTGGAACTAATACAGGATATTTCAAATTGGATATTTCAATATCAAACAGGATATTGAAAAGGATTGGGTTTTTTCCTACTAAAGTTTCTAATTGGTTATGACTAAGAGCAAAATGTTGATTTCTGAACATTTATTTTGAATACATTTATCTTATTAATTTTTAATAATTTTTCAGTTTGTCATCTTGGGTTTTTAGATAGATGATCATGTCACCTTTTTTATTTATACTGATGATGTCATCCTCTACTTCCAAATAGTATATTCTTATTCTAGTTCTTATTTTGTTACATCAAAATAAATCACCACTTTTCTTCGTAACAAATTTATAGTGATAACTTATAATACTGCCTATGGTTTTTATTTTTTTTCTTTCTTTTTTTTATTTAATTTCTTTTCAGTGTAATAGAATTCAATGTTTATGCACCACACCCAGTGCTCCATGCAATACGTGCCCTCCATAATACCCACCACCAGGCTCCCCGACCCTCCCAACCCCTGCCCCTTTAAAACCCTCAGATTGTTTTTCAGAGTCCATAGTCTCTCATGGTTCATCTCCCCCTCCAATTTCCCTCAACTTCCTTCTCCTCTCTATCTGCCCATGTCCTCCGTGTTATGCTCCACAATAAGCCATATGATCATTGATTCTCTCTGCTTGACTTATTTCACTCAGCATAATCCCTTCCAGTCCCGTCCATGTTGATGCAAAAGTTGGGTATTCATCCTTTCTCATGGAGGCATAATACTCCATAGTGTATATGGACCACATCTTCCTTATCCACTCATCCATTGAAGGGCATCTTTGTTCTTTCCACAGTTTGGCAACTGTGGCCACTGCTGCTATGGACACTGAGGTACAGAAGGCCCTTCTTTTCACTACATCTGTATCTTTGGGGTAAATACCCAGTAGTGCAATTGCTGGGACATATGGAAGCTCTATTTTTAATTTCTTAAGGAATCTCCACACTGTTCTCCAAATTGGCTGCACCAACTTGCATTCCC